>NEWO01001910.1:29191-55185 GCA_003013225.1 Phalaenopsis aphrodite
AAAAATGAGATTTGAAATTTGGGTATCAATCTTAGAGAGATAGTCAAAATTTAGGTATCAACCTCAAAAGATGAGAATCAGAATTTAGGTACTGACTCGAAAATGTGAGAATTAAAATTTAGGTATCAATTTTGAGAAGAGAGTCAAAATTTAGGTATTGACCTCGAAAAATGAGAATCAAAATTTAGGTACTGACTCAAAAATATGAGAATTGAAATTTAGGTATCAATTCTGAGAATAGAGTCAAAATTTAGGTATCGACCTCGAAAGATGAGAATTAGAATATAGGAACTAACTCGAAAATGTGAGAATTGAAATTTAGGTACCAATTCCGAGAAGAGATTCAAAATTTAGGTATCGACCTCGAAAGATGAGAATCAAAATTTAGGTATTGACTCGAAAATGTGTGAATTGAAATTTACAAATAGCTTGTGGTGTTGAATTTACAGAAGTGTGTCTTGTGGAAAGGTTGATTTTGTTGAAGAAGATTTGTAGAGCTTTGTGGGGTTTTGTGTAGAATGCAGAATTTTGCGGGGATGTGAAGCGAGTTAATGCAAATAAAGATGGTTGTGCTGCGCGCATAAAGAGTAAGAAACTCCAAAAATGAGAGAATCCACTCAATAGATTTGTTTCTTTTCGTGTTTTTTTATCACATTTAATTTTTTAAAATATGTCTTTAAAGTTTTAATTTTAATTGGTTCATTTTCAAAAGAAATTTGTTTTGTTGTTTATTTACTTGTGATTATTTAAATTTGAATTTTATTTATTTTTAAAGATTTGTTGTTTCATTTTTTGTTCATTGAAATTCTGAACCAACGTGTGGTTCGTGGCTTTCATTCATCGCACAAAAAGGCAACTGACAAAAAGGCACATTCCTGAGAAAAATTTTCATTAATCTACTTCAATAAAGGGATGTCACAAATCGAACATAGGTTAACGCCTCAAAAGGTACAATATATAGTCCATGTCAAAATACGTTCAAAACATCCCATGCTATGAATACATTGTAGTCTGAATTTATCAGATACATATCATGTTGCTAAAAAAAAAGTGAACGCTCTGACCATCTGTACCAGGTACGACGAGATCTTGAGCAAGCAGACCTTCTAAGTCATGCTCCAAGATAAGAGTTACCTTTGCATATACTTAGAGGTACAATCCTCTCAAAGCTCGCACGGTAGTAGCTCTTCCAGTTTTGGGTCTGGCTGGAATCCATATGGTATTTTGCTATCATCCATCCTGCGGAAAGTCACAGACAGCCTACGGTGTCGTACCCTTGGAATGCAATGTTTGGCGACATCTGCACCGTTGCCGTTAAGAACAAGCACTGAACCGACTGGTTAAGGAATCTCCACAGAACCTCTAAACTTACCAAGGGCGACGATATCAATTTCTTTCCCAAATAAAATATTGCTCTTACTCATGAATGAGACCGTGCAGAAGGGCCTCACAAAATCATGATGATCAATGTGTGGAGGAATGCAATCACCCTCTTTATAGATATTGATAATACAACTATTGGGAAAGCAGGTAGTAGGTAGAATATTCCATTTGATCATTCTTTTGATCATCCACTTTATCATTGGCGGTAGCGGATCTACTAGATCATGTCTAAGGATCCCATGCAAATTCCTCTGTCTGTCATTTGTGGAGTTGTAACAACAGCCGCACTGGATGATAATTCTTCCTTTTCCTCTCTTCCATTTCTTTGGCTCAGAATATGTTTTTTCCTTGAGAAGGCCTGCTCGGCCTCTATCTCTTAAATCAAAGATACAGTTCAGAATGCTTCTTTCATCACTTTTGGAGAAAAACCTGATATACAGCTACAGGACTTCCAGTATGTTGATGAACTTTCTCTGAACTTCTTCATAAAACTTGAATTCACTTTTATTTACTTTACTTATCTTGTAGTACTCTATCATACCAAGGGTTGGTAACTGTCGTGAGCATTCCTTCCTTTAAGCATTGGCAGGAACCCTAACTGGCGCTGGTTGATCTGGAACATGAGACTCGACCTCTAGCGAGATGTACGACCGTGGGCTTCATGATACGTTTTGATCTGTCCCCAATGGGACATATGGCTCATCCATCATAAAATCTGGAGTCTAATACCATTCTTGCTTTAATTATACTCTTCCAATGTATTGAAATGTTGTAAATGTAAAAGATTGCAATTTGGGCATTCTACGAATGCAAAGATCAGCCTCTGTCTCGACGTTTTTCTGCAGTCGACAGGAAAAACTTTAATGGGCTGAAACTTGTCATGAACAAGAACAAAACAAAGTATTTATTAAATTAAATTTTAGTTTATTTTGGTGAAATGAATTGTTTATTTCAAGTATGAGTTTTGTTTAATTTAGTGGAACATTATACTCAAAAGTGGAAAGGAGAAAATTTGAAGTTTAAAATTTCTTTCTCAGAATTTTGATTATATTGAGGTTAATCACAAAATTTGGACCCGGTCATACATATTTGGACATATAAATAACCTAAAAACAATCAAAGTTTCCAAAGTTTCAAACCAGGCAGAGACAAGTTGTGTCAGGTTGCGTAATAAGTTTTGAGATATCATCCGTTTATTGGCAACATGGGTCTTTCGCCCTGGAAGTCCACTAACTGGTATGCTCCTTCTGTATAGAATTTTTCAATGAAAAATGGTCCCTCCCAAGTTGGCTCAAATTTTCCACCTATTTTGAGGCGTGCAAGAATAGGTTTTTTTAGCACAAGTACGAGGTCACCAACTTTGAATGTCCTTAGACGGACCAATTTGCCATGGGTTTGTATCATCTTCACTTAGTAAAGTTCCAAATGTTGTTGTGCTTCTACTTGTTTTCCCTCGAGTCTCTCCAGTTCTTCAACTCTGAGTTTTACGCTTTCTTCCTTTGTGAGTTGGTTGACAACGATGACTTTGAGAGATTGTGTCTGGATTTCTAGCAGTAGCACGACCTCGGACCCATACATGAGCATATAAGGTGTACACTGAGTGGGAGTCCTGAAAGTCATCTGGTAGGCTCACACGGCTTATAATAGTTTTTTGTGCCAATCCCTTTTGTTTTCATCTAGTGTTTTCTTCAAAATCTGTACCAATGTTTTAATGAAAGCCTCAGTCAGACCATTTGCTCTAGGATAGTAAATCGTAGAGTATCTCCAATCTATCACATGTCTTCTGAAGAAAATTTTGATCTTTGTACTTTTGAAAGCTGTCCCATTGTCAGAGATTATTCTTCGCGGTACTCCATCATGGTAGACAATTTGGCTTTTGAAAACTTGAAGGACGTGCTGTTCCATAACCTCACTCAATGGTACTGCCTCTGCCCATTTGGAGAAGTAATTTGTAGCGGCAAGTATAAACATGTGTCTTTTGTATGATGGAGGGTCTATCAGACCTGTTATGTCTGTGCCTTAACACTCGAATGGCCACCAAGCAATAATTTGGTGTAGCACAATCGGAGGCTGGTGTGAGACCACCCCATGCACATGGCATTGGTGACATTTTCTAGTTGTATCCATGCAATTGGACATCATTGTTGGACAATAATACCCGAGTCTTTTCATCTTCATTTTCATTTTCAACCCAGACTAGAGAGCGCCACGCAATCCAGCATGTACTTCTTTGACAATATTTTGTTCTTCGGCTCTGCTCAAACACTGTAGCCACATTTGGTCAAACGAACTTCTGTAGAGAACATTTCCCGTCAGGGCGTAAGACATAGCCCTTCTTGTGATGTGGTGTGCGTCAGACTTGTCTTCTAGCAGCTTTCCATTATGCAATTTTTTTAATTAATGGCTTGTGTCAATCTTCATTAATGTCTGTAACTGTATTTACTATTTCTTCTTTTCTAAGCCTGTGCAGAGTTTTGAAGTCAATCTGAGATAAGACTCGTCTTCCTTGCACTGTGACCTCAATGGAATCCTCCAGCGAACATGCCATTTCCTTAGCAAGTTTTGCTAGAGCGTCGGTATGGGCATTATTCCTTAAGAATCCGGTAGAAAGTTGCATCAGGATTTTGCTCCAGGAGCTTCATCGTGTACTGATGGTATTTTGCTAATCTTGGTTTCAAAATTTTGTATTATCCGGTGACTTCCTGGATGACGAGTTGGGAGTCGCCATAAATGACAATGTTTGTTGTATCCACTTAGATTGTGATTTCCAACCTGGTGATTAAAGCTTCATATTCTACTTCATTATTAGTGCATGGCTCTGTCAGGTGGTATGAGAACCTCAACATACCCTTATCTGGTGTGGTAAAGATTAAACCAATCCCTGCTTTGCCTGGTATAACTGTGTCTGATCCTTTGTCTTTTCTAGCTGACGAAGCGCCATCGTATTTGCCCCTTGATAGCGCGGAGGGGATTTAAAGTTATATCAAATTGCAATAAGATCATTGACCATCTTACTAGATGTCCGGAGAGTGCTGATCGGGTCATTAAATATTGCAATTGATTAACTTTTGAGATCGGTAATCTTATGAGAAAGCATGTAATGTCTAAGCTTTTGGGAGGCAAAAATTAACGTCAGACAATGCTTCTCAATAGGTGGATACATTATCTTGGTCGGTATTAGACGATGACTCAAGTAGTAGAGTGCATTTTCCTTACCCTCATCATTGACTTGGGCTAAGAGGGCTCCGAGAGAGTCATCTAAAGCCATGTTATAAAGTATCAACAGTTTCCTTAGGATAGGGGCTGCCAAGACAGGAGGTGTCATTAAATATTATTTAACGTCCTCGAAGGCCCGCTGGCATTTCTCTTCAAAAATGAATTTTGTGTCCTTTTAATTAATGCCGAGAAAGGCTGACACCTACCTGAGAGATTAGAAATAAAGCGTCTCAGATATGCCAACTTCTCTTGGAAGGAACGTAGTTGTTTCAAGGTTTTAAAGGGAGGCATTTCCAGGATAGCTTTAATCTTATCTGGGTCGATCTAGATTCCCCGATGACGGACAATGAATCCTAGAAATTTCTTGGAGGTAACGTCAAAGGCGCACTTTAAGGGATTCATTTAAGGTTGTATCATTGTAACCATTTAAACACGATCCTCAAATCATATAAATGGGCTATTTTTCATTTACTTTTGATGAACAAATCATCCACGTAGCATTCTTCTTGGTTGTGAATGAGGTCGTCAAAAATCTTCATCATTGCACGTTGATATGTTGCTCCAGCATTCTTTAGGCCGAACGACATCACTATGTAGCAGAAAATTTCAATCGGTTTTTTGAAGGCTGTAAGTGATGCATCCTTGGGAGCCATCTTGATTTGGTTGTATCCCGACGGTTTGTCCATAAAAGAGAAAATTTCATGTGTTGAAGCGATATCTACCATCATCTCTGGTATGGGTAGTGGAAATTTGTCTTTAGGACAGACCTTGTTCAAATCTCTGAAGTTGACACAAACACGGATTTGTCCATTTTTCTTCTTAACTGGTATAATGTTAGCTAACCACGTGGGGTATTGCTCTTCTTTAACAAAGTTTGTGTCTATCAATTTATTCACCTCGGTGATGACTTGTTGCTCTATTTCGAGGTGTATTCTCCTGGGAGCTTGTTTTACTGGGGTTGTATTCTTATCCACCCCAATTTTCTGAACTGCAACCTCTGCTGACAGTTCTGGCATTTTATCGTAGCTCCACGCGAAGCAATCTTTGAATTTTGTTAATAATTTGATCAATTTTGCAGATTCTTCGTCATTGAGTAGAGAACTTATAAATGTGGGTTGGGGTTGTTCTTCAGTCCCGAGGTTAATCTCTTTTAATTCATCAACAGTAGATTTAATTTCCTCCTCAAATTCTGGCGGAGCATCCTCTATGGGTTGATCAGTAGAGTCATCCTCTATATCAAGGCAATACTCTTCTGACTCACCAGTAACAACCATGCAAAATTCAGAATCATCGACTGGTCTGACTGCACCAAATCCGAGACCCTCTTTTGAATTTGGAGTTTGACTTTTAGCATTCCATAGTTTTTCAAAAAGTTGAAATTTATCTTTTGGCATTTGTTTTGGTAAGTGTCCCTGTTGAATTAACTTTTGAACACAAGGTGAAAAGTAATCAAAAGGCAATTCCATTAATTCATTAAAATCGTCATCCAAATTTACATGTTTTTCTAGCTCAGTAGAGGTAGAAGCATGATAAAATTTGATTGGCTTTGAACCAAAACTACGGACTTCCTTGACCTCTAAACTCTTGATCTTTCGAGGGAGAATCGGAGTAAGGGTCATAGCATTCACATAGTGGTTTATCCGATCATACATTGTTTCATATTCATTCTTTTCTGTATCTTCTAGGGATATCTCATACTGAGGTCTCTTCCATCTTGTCAACATTATTTCATATTTAGAACTGTCTTTATCACCAATGTTGATAGTTGGCCTAGTCCGTTCAACGAATAAATTGATCCTTCCTCATCCACGTCCCCGACCTCGACCTCGGGTGCACGAGCTAACAGAACTTTCACCAACTCATTGTAAGGGAGTGGTGGAAGATTGCTGAAGCAGAGTTGAATGGCCTCCTCTTTGTGATTCCTCTGAATTTTCATCTTTGCTTGTGATAACTTCACGAGAGAAGACAGTCTTTTTTGGAGGCGCGTAGTAGGCAGCATCTTCATGGATACCAACTTCATGCACTGAAAATGGTTGTATCTTTCATGCTCCATGATCCACTAAAACTGTGGATAACACAAATCTGTCGATATTGATGGAGATGTAGAGTGGACGGTTGTGGTCGGCGGTACCGAGCAGCAAGTCTTCATCTGTGAAGTTTACCCCTAACTGTTCTTTCAACGAGCAAACTTCATCTGAGGATGTGCTGGCCAACTGAGCTAAGCAAATTTCTGGGTCAGGCAAAGCTGTAACCAGAGATTCTCTCATCTCCTTCAATAGGATCAGAGCATCGTAGATGCTTAATCGAGATGGCAACTTGTTAGGATGAACTAGCATGTTGTAGTATACTTTCAATGATTCTTCAATTTTATCTTGATCATGTGGTTCTTCCACTGGTGGAGGTAGGGGTATCTCTTCTTGAGTCATTATCTGTTTTCATTTGTCTGTTGGAGTTGTTCTTGGTTGTAACAATTTTCTACTCCTTAACTTCTGTGATTTCTTCTTCCTGAGATACCATTGTTGAATCTTTCAGTGTCTTTTCCTCTTCGTCGGAAAGATCTAAATTGATCGAAAGCGGTTATCATGATGCTTGAGAATTGGATCCTCATTATCGGCGCTGTCGTAAGCGGTATTATTGATGTCTTCTTTGGACTTGACAACGAGTTCATCGAACTCGAGTACGATTTGAGGATCATTTTGGGGATCGAGATCAAAGCTAGATCGGTCATAATCAGTTACGTTATCACCATAAATAGTTAAAACGTAGTCGAAATCACAATCATTATATGCATAAGATCCCAGAGGGACAAAAAGATAATCATACAAAGTCAAGGGTTCGAGGGTTAAAGATAATCATACAAAGTCAAGGGTTCGAGGGTTTTCTTCCCCGAATCCGAGATAACTAATCTAGTAGAGGTAGCCCCTATCCTACCCCCTGTGCTATCAATCTTTGTAGTAAAGCTTTTCTTCTTCTTCTATATTCTTGACGATGATGACTCTCCTGATAAAACCTTCATCTCGGGTTTATTATGTTGCAAACTTTGAATGGAGGCTTATTTTAATGGAGACTGGATCCTGTTCAGTATTTTCTTAGATGATTTGCTCTAGACCTCATTCCATTTTTCTTCAGTATTCATTGAAGCTTGTTTCGATGAATCCTGTATTTGACTAAGGGTCATCTTGAGTTCATCCCAAGTTGTACTCCATCCATCTATTCCAACAAACAGATTAATTGAGGAGATTGGCTCAGCCGAAATCATGTTTATGGAGCCTTTTTTAGGTTCTCTTAAATATTCTTTAGGGATTGTTATGTTCTCTTCTTTAAGGTTCCTCTCAAGCCAGTCTTTAAAGACGAAGCATTTTTTTATAGCGTGCCCGAGCAACCGGTGGTATGGGAAATAATTTGGTTCATTCTTCTTATCCACCTCTTCAGGCTTCTTTGCATCTGGTAGTTTGAATTCTGGCTTTTTGATCAGACTCCTAAATATTTTAGGTATAACTTCATCCTTGAAAGAATAAACAATTTTATGTCGCTCCAACATGGATATTCTTTTATCCTCTGTTCAAGGTGATCCCTCTTGAGGCGGCCGCTGGTTGGGTTGACTATTTTGTTTCTGAGAGTACTGTGATGAAGACTGGCGATGCTCTTCTGCATATATTTTTATCGGCTACTTTCCTTTATCGATGGTCGCTACTACTCCTGATTTCTTTTCAAACACTCTGTTCACCTTAGCCTTTTCGTATGGCTCCATGTGCTTTATTTCTTCTTGAAGACTGCTAGATTTACTGAGTAGCTTCTTGAAGGACTTGATGGTGACTTCCTTAAGCATGAAAGCTACTGGCCCATGAATGTTCTTGAATAGAATTTCAATAGCATGATGTTCCTGAGCTGAGGTTCACATTTCATGCTAAGGTTTCTCCACCTCAAATTATAGTTTACCAAGGTTTCGCTAGGCTTTTGATTTTTCATAATGAGCTCTCCAATAGACACATGATGTTTCACCCTGAAAAATATTTTCACAAATAATTGTTCTAATTCAGAATATATTTTAACTGACCCGTTGGGCAAGTTAGCATACCAGTCGAAAACAATTCCTGACAAGCTGCAAAGGAATTGCTAGCAGAGTAGAGCTTCATTATTTCTCGTGTTGCAACAGTTGGCTCGGAAATGTTCTATGTGTTGTCTATAATTTCTAGTCCCACCGAATATCTTGAAGTTTGGGGCTACAAAACCCTTTGGGAAAGGCATGACATCGAACTCCTCAGGGTAAGGTCTACCCTTCAAAATTGATGCACCGCTCTTGGATTAGGCTAAGGAGTCCCACACTTTTTCAACCATTTGCTTGAACTCTTTTTCTGGCATGAAATTTGATGGAGAATCTTTCTTCGATTGCTCATCTTTATTTACTGAAGTAGCCTCTCTTCTTTCATCTATAATGTGTATGATTTATGGCTAATTAATCTTTAGAGAAGCCAATTGCGGTGCCTGTGATTGCCCCTGAATGGTGGTCATGGTTGTGGTCATCTCTTCTATTCTTTTCTCCAGTAGACCAACTTGCTCTTCCCTTCGGAGGATAACCCTACGTAGCTCATCTACGACGTTCTCTTCGGTGTGAGGTTGAGCCTCGCGCACAGATGTGGTGGCTCTAGTTTTGATCACATTAACAACAAAGAAATCTTCCTCCAAGTAATCATTGTAATCAAAATTTTCATTGTCACTATCGAAGGAAACTCCGTGTTCTCGAGCTAACTAGGAAATCTTGATTCTGATTTTCTCAACTTTCTCGTCAATTATTGATTCCTTGATTGCTTTAAGATCCTGAGGACCCTGATGGACATCCTCTATTTGTTCCTCCATCTTATTGGCTATTGTCGCGACGATTTCATATATTACAAACACTGGTTTCATTTCTTGTTTCTGTCTCGCGGACTCACTGGACTGTATCGGTGCAGCAACCTTAGGTACCCTTACCTTTTTCTTTTTTGATGATGATGTTTCAGGACAGAGCGTCTTAGTAGAAACATCGGTATGTCGAGGGAAAGTATGCTCCCTGTGGTGTAGACCAGCTACAGTGTTAGATAATCCTCTTGTCTTTGTTTTTGAGATTGTAGGAATGTCTCCATAATGGGTGACGGGTAAGATTTTTGGACTGAGTCTTGACTTAACCTGTCGATGGCCTGTGGTCTTGGTAGCAGTATAATCAGTAGTAATCACTGTGATATCAACTTTGTTCCCTAAATGAATCCAAATGGGGATGTGAGTAGGTGGCACTCTAGTTGTCTTGTGGGACTGTCTGGAGGATTTGAAGCCCTTAAAAATTTCCTTCTTCATGCGAGGGGAAATTGTATCTCCCACCCATTTAAGCAACACACTAATTGAACGTCCTTCTTTAGCAGCAAGCCTCCTGAAAACTGCTCTAACTCGAGTGATAGGAGTGAACTTCTTTCTCTCCTCACTGTGTCCATGAAGTGACGGTAATGCGACAGCGAGCCTTTGGATACTCTCATATCCCTTGGTATCTGTCAGAGGATGGAATCTACTTCCTTGCAGAAGTGGATAAATTTGTGGTAACACTTCTTCATTTTGATGAGACTCCTCTTCAATGGGTGTCTCCTTGGGAGCCTGGCTCTAATGACCCTCCAAACTTTTATGTTACGATTCCTCTTTTGAGTTCAGGTTAGCGGTACAGTCCTCGAACTTGATCCGATTTCAAACACGGGTAGTGGGACAGTTAATCCCTCAGTCGGATCCTCAATAATAATCACTTCTTTCCCCGTAGTAGCAACGGGGCTATTAGGTTTGGCGAGTGCCGCGACGGCAGTAGTTTTAAACTTCTTGTCGGTAGGGAAGTCTTGAAGGTAGTTCAGGTTGAATTCTGTAACGCCACAGGTATTTCTAGAGAAGTGATCTTCATTACCACGAACGGGGCTTTCCCGAGGATAACCTCGAGATCTTCAAATCTAGTTCCAAATTTGATGGAAGGAGCGAGGTTACAAGCTTCGTCGCTCGTTGGCATGTTACAGGAAAAGGTCAGCGCTGGGTAGGCCATTGCAGCAGGCTTGAAAACAGAAAATTTCAGGGTTAGCTATATAGCCAAAAACCACGTAATTTTTAGTGCAAGCACTGAATGTAGAGGTTGATCTGAAGATTGGGCGGGTCTTAATTTATGGGTATTTTAAAATCTTGTTTAAAATTTAATTAATTTAAGAAAATCTCAAAGTGCGCGCAGCACAACGTGATTTGGTTTAATTTGCAGAATAGCAAATCAAATTTGAAAGGGGAATGTGAAGTATTTTTGGACCTAGTGCGAGACCTATTTAGTAGCAGAAAATGTCGAGGTGGTACTAGTCCACTGACACACTTATTAGGGTGTCCGACCCCACATGAAAATTTAAAGAGTCCTTAATGGCATTCTGAACCCCTCTGTTCAAAGATGGTTGAACAGCTTGTCCTGAAATGCAAGGAGTTGGTTGTACCTTTCCAAGACAGAAATGGGTAAAGTATGCCAACAAAATAAGAGTAATTTGGTCCAAGAGGGACATGGACACATTGCCAATGTGTGAAAATAATATTTCTTGATTTATATGGAGAGAAAAGTAATTCCCAAGCGGAGTCGCCAAAAGCTATCAGCACTATTTTTGGTTTGAGTAGTTGCCCAAATGAAGTTGTTGGTCACTGGAATAAAAATCACGTCACCCGCTTTGGAAGGACATTGAAGTTTAGAAAAGTATGAAATCAAACTGACCCCATATTTTTCATAGTTTAAATGAAAGAGCACTTTACCTCAAACCCTGTATATATCCCAAAGGATAAACACAAGACTTGAGGATGAGGCTCGATCAAATAAACTAAAGAATATATGACAATTGTCTGGTCTGCGAAACCTCTATATTTATTGACAAGTTCCCCTATTTAATATAAAGCATTAAATAGGGTTTATATTAAGCTGGGTTTCGGACATGCCCCTATAAGGGAAAGCCCCTATAGTTAATTACATCTTAAATGACCAAAGTTACCTAAGAAGTCTCACGATACAAATCAGAAATATTATCTTCAATGAATATCAAAGGGTAGGAATTTTCAATGAGATCAGACGTAGAGGTGTGAAAGGAGATTGATTTAAATTTGGAACATTTTTATTGTAAAATCCAAATAAGGAAGAACTATGGGATGTCGTGGATCCAGAGGAGAACCCGGTGACTTCCCAAGCTATCCTAATTTTTTGCTTCATTTTTTAGGAGAAAAATTTAAATGTTTCATCCTGCCAATTTTATTTGTTAGGGCTTACATTCGTGTGAAACGATCACACAAATAGCCTAGAAGATGTGAGGATTTAGGTCGGACAAACGACAACCTTAGAATCCTAAGACAAGTTAGGGCTTATATTGTATAACACGGTTATACAAAGGCATAAAGATAAGGTGAGGATTTACATTGCATAAGCAAACAACCTCGAAGTCCTATGGCTTTTATTGTTTAAGTCTGAAGAAGGAAGATTGGTTTAGCTAAGGAAGACAGGTTTTACTGTTGGAAATGGTCGTGCTGCCCACCATGCTAGCTTCAAGCTCCTCTCCGCGACGAGTTTGAGTTCTCAAGTGTGTCAAGTTATAATGTCAAATCAAGTGGCCTTATGGTTAAAGTTCTATAAATTTTATGGGGGCATATTAAATTTGATTAGAGCGACACCGGTTAGGATCTCAGGTTCCTTGTTCCGGCACCACTATTCTCTATTGGATTCACTTAGTCTAAATGAACTTAATAAACTCAACTTAATGAGTTCCATAATTTCACTTAGACCGTGTGAAGCCTCGTTAGCAACCGTAGGTTACCTCCTCTAAGGAATTCTCGATCATCCAATAGAGACATCTTAATTTAGCTACAATAGTAGTTTTGCGTGATGTTTGTGATTAAATTTTGAGTTGTCTTATATTTTGAATATTGTGGGGGTGAATTTTATCTTGGTTGATTTTAGTTTTAGTTTTGGTTTTTGTTTTCATGTAGGATGATATCATTGTTTAGCATGCAAGTTTATAAGTATAAAAGCACAGTATGAAAGTACAAGAAAAACAACGCTGAAAACTGTAAAAGCGTACCTGACGAGTCTTCTCGTTCCACCACCTGAAACTCAAAAGGCATGTTAATGCAGTTTATATGAAACAAGGAAGTAAAATTTTAGTAGTTTTCCTAACCCTATGTCATATCTTGGTGGGTCCTTAGGAGTTTAATTAAGGANGTTTATATGAAACAAGGAAGTAAAATTTTAGTAGTTTTCCTAACCCTATGTCATATCTTGGTGGGTCCTTAGGAGTTTAATTAAGGATGATTTTGTCAAGCAAAACATATTAAGTTTAGTAGATCTTCAAGATGTCTAAGAGATCTAAAAAAAGAAGCAGGTCTATGCTACTCTCTCGCTGCCTGGTGAAAAGTATCAAGCTCTTTTAAACTTATTATGTTGCTTAATAAGTCATCCTGTAAATACCCTTAATGCTCCATGAGCACTGATGTCTCAATTATCCCTAAGAATAAGGTAATTATCGCTTGTGATTTAATTTAAGAATTATGTGGGTGAAGACCCTAAAAGAGGCAAGTTAGTGTTGTTGGAACACTTAGCCAAATTTTAACCCTAATTGGGCTTGTAGTATTTGAAAGATGTTTTAATTTTCTATGATATTTACTTTTCTAATCCTCATTTAAATGAAACTTGATTTAGTCTAAGTCACTACAAAGCCCTTAAGGCCTATGTGAGTGTCTTAATTAGCTTTGAAAAGGTTTAGGCTTTAGGTGGTCATAATTCATGATTTGAATTTTATTTGAAAATCAAAATAGGGGTATTAAATTGATTAGTTATTGAATTCAAAAGTCATACCTCTAAGTCCTGGGTTCATTCTATTTTAATAAACTTCCACATTTTAACAATTTAGAAATTTATTAACCTATCTTTTCAACTCGGAAAGTGAGCTTGGTTACTATCAATTAACCTCTTATGTTACAAACATCAAATAAATTGATTAAGATCAGAGGTTACCCATTTTCCTTCTTGAATTAAGCCTAAATGTTAATTAAGGCTAAATTTCCAAATTTACACATTTGCCCCTGGGGCTCTAATACTTCATAATTTGTCAAATTCAATTCAAATGACTTTGAAATTTGTATTCTACCTCATTCATGGTTCAATTAAGGCATCAGAGGAGAAAATGTATTTTTTGAATATTTAATTTAATTTATATAATTATTTTCATGCAAAAATAGTATTTTCCAAAGAAAATTCCTAACTTGATCAAGGTAAATCCTAATCCCTTAAAAATTTTATTGGATGTAGACCTAGACTAGAGAAGCCTTTGGACCAAATTTCATATTTGTTTGAATTTCATTTGAATTTTAAGAATTATTTTAAGTTTTGGAGTATTTATTAAATATAAAATATTTTAAATGAAGAAAATTAAGCTTTGTATTTTTGAAAGTCTGTAAAAAATTATTTTAAATGAAGAAAATTAGAGGATAAGTTTTTATATTTTTCTAAATTTTATTTAATTTATTGGAATTATTTTTAGTGAAAACTCATTTTTAGCCTTTAAAAAATTATTTTTAAGCTTTAAAATTCAATTTCTTTATTTAGAAAATTAGGAAAAATATTCTAACTCTTCTTAAGTGCTCAGGAAGCAATTTAGAACATTTTTAGAAGTTTTACTATTTTTGGGATTTTTAGAAATTTTTAATTATTTAAATATTTAAAATAGGCTAAAAATCAAGTTTTTATTTTGAACATCATTTTATTTTTAGAGAATACCCCTGATCATAGAAAAATCAAAAAATAAGTTTTTATAAATTTTTTTAGTTATATTTTGATTTTTAAAAAATCATTTAAGTGCCAAAATTATATTTATCTTTAAAAATAAACTTAAGTTATCAAATGAACTCAAAATACTTTGAAATTTTTATGGTGAGTTCTCTGGATCATAGATAACAGTGGAGATTAAAAATCAAGTTATTTAAATGTATATATCTTTCAAAATTAGTTTTCTTAATGATTTAGAGTTTATGAAAATTAAGTACATTTTAAATGACTTGACCCATGAAATTATTTCCAAAGGCTCCTGTGGTCATGGTGTACCTTCCAAAATTTGCTTGGAATTTTCTAATCAACATGCTAATTATCATGATTAATTTTAGCAAATAGAAGACACAAATTTGAAAAATATGGATCTCTGTCTAGGAACCTCCTCTGACTTTTGAAAAATCAGAGGATGTTCCCCTTGACAGAGGCTACAACATGCCAAAAATTTAAGCTATGGTGATAAGTCGACATGCATGGAGAATTAAAAGATTCAAATCAGTGCTTAATTAAATAAAATGAAAATATGCATCACACGGACTTAAATTATTTCCACATTGTTTTCCTCTGTGCACTGAGCAAGAGGGTACTTTTATATTTTTGTGATTTTTCTACACCAAGATATGAATTTTTTAAGTTAGGGGTCAATTTCTGAATTAAATAAATCCATATTTATCTATTTAAACATGCTGCGCCACCTCAACCTGCGACGGCCCCGAAGCTCCACGCAGCACGCTCCCATTCGACGCCACCGTCCACCTCGGTGCTGACTCGGCCCGCGGTTTATGTTTCGAAGCGTTGTCCGGCTTGATCTCGATTGTCCATCCAATACACGCGTGATCGAACGACGCTCCTTCATCATCCCCGATAGCCTAGCCCGAGAATCGTCCATCTTCTAGCCTTAAGATCTCTCTCATTTCTTATCTAAATTAGATGAATTTTTTTTAAAATGCTCTTCTAGACTAGAGGAACATATCCATATGGTTATGATTCCATGAAATTAACTCAAAAAAATGGAGAGTTAAAAAAATCTCGGGAGAAGGAGATGTTTTATACCTTTTCTTTGATAAGTGAAGCTTCAATCAGAGGGTCTTGGCACGTTCGTTGGGGTCCAAAGAGGCTAGATATTAAGCCTCTTATTGTGCTGTAAGGCCTAGCTATGAATTTGACCAACCTCAATTTCAGGTGTTGGTCTAAAGCTATGGTGGAGGCTATTTCATAGGGTAATTTGATGGGGCTTTGTCTTCTCTTGCTGTTGTGAAGGTGTGAGCACAAGCAATTGAAGTTTGGTGGAGTCTTCAGAGATGTCCTATTTCTGCCCTAATTTTCAAGCTCAAAATTAGGGTTATACAGGGGGAATCAAGGCAGTGGAGTGATTGAAATGGGCTATCGTGGTCTCAAGGAAGCTCTGTGAGTGATTTGGGAAGCTCTCTCTGGGAAAGTTTTAGCACACCTTCCATGACCGTGGAGGTGAGTTTTTTATAAAAATGGCCATGCGGTGGCTCTCAAGGCACAATTTTGGGTGCATTATGGTGCTTAGGAGGAGGGTAGGGGAGCTCTAAAGTTTGATTTGGATGAGCTGGCCTCTAGTTTTAATTTGGGTGAAGCTCCATGGGGGTGGCTCTCGGTTTAGCCATTTTTTGGCCACTAGGCTGGGCGGCCGGCCAGGGGGAGGTAGCTAGGAGCTCAAAGAACCCAGGGGAATATGTCACAACAATTTAATGGATTGAAGTTAAATTTTGGCAAAAAAATCCTAAACTTAAACAAAAATGAAATGAAATCCCTTAATTTAGGGGACCTTTGGTCCATGGCTTAATTTAGGTGGTTAGATCGATCTTGGCTCAGTCTTAGGGTATCCAATGGCTGAGGTGGAGTTAATTGTGACTTTGGGGTAGTTAGAAGATCTTTAATGCATAGGTTCAATGTGGCTTTAAATGATCAAATCTTGGGTTTGGGCTAGATTATCTATGTCAAATGACCCAATTTATTGATCAGCATTGTGTATCTGATTGTTATGAAGATTTTTTGTGAAGGGTTGAAGTGATTTTAAGTTCAATTGGTAGGTCAATTTGAGGGGTTTTTGAAATTTGGCCAATTTGGCATGTTGGGCTAGACATGGGTCAAGGTTGGGCTATGACATAAGTCTAAATTGAATGTTCTACATGATGAAGAGAGGTGTTGTGAAGATTTTTTATGATGGGATGGAGTGGAAATTTTAGGGTTAAGGCCCTCAATTTGGTGAAATTTTAAGACATGGTCAATTTGGGGCAAACCTGGGGCTTTTAGGACATAGGTTAAAATCAAATGAAATTGAGGTCCTACCAAGGCCAATTGAAGGTCAAATTTGGTGTGTAGGAATGTTATGAAGATTTTTCAACACAATTTGTGGCCAATTGAGTGGGCCATGGGTTCAATTTGGTGGAACCAAGTCATAGGCCAAAATTGGGTTCAAATCATGGATCAATTGGGCTTGGATTTGGTCTTCATTGGTCATATGAAGAGTTAATTTAAGTTTAGAATTGAAATTGGGGAAATTGGGACCAATATGATAGACATTTGAGGTGATTTGGAGAAAATATTGGCCTTTAAAGGGCAATTTAGGGGTTTTGATCAAGGATAGTTAAATTGGCCAAATTGGATCTTGTGATAGTTGAGAAAAATGAAATTCGGAAAATTTGGTTGGTTTTGGGAATTTTTAGGATTTTATAAAATTTTTGGAATTTTGGGCCAAAGAGGGGTATTTTGGTAATTTGGCCAATTTTGGGATTTTGGGTAATTTGGGGAAATTTGGGGGAATTTAGGGGTAATTTGGGTATCTTGATAGAGTTGGATTGCCAACCACCATAAATAAGCCATGGATCAATGGAAACCCCCATTTTGGGTCCTCTATATAGTGGTCTTAGCTAAACCCTATCCTAGGGCTAGTGGGTTTAGGGAACCACCTGCATGAGTCTCCCAAAAGTATCAAGAGACCAAAGCCTAGAAGTCTAGGTTTAAAGTAATGAGTGATTGTGAGTGCAAGTGATTGTAAGTAAATGTCTTAGCCCTAGACAAACACCAGCAGTCCTAAGGGTGGCTCATCTTCAGTTCCCTCACAATGACCCCACTAAGTGCTAGAGGTTAAGACCAATATGTGGAACTTCAATTTGAGTAAAGAGGAGTGTATAATTTCTAATGGTGAGATTTCCATTTCAAGTTTTCTAAGAATAGTCAATAGGAAAGTTCTATGAGTAGACCTTAGGTTACTAAAGAGAAAAAACTGAACCTCAACCAAAAGTGAGATCAACAACTTGACAGCAACTTTATATATGCTTAAAAATACAAGAATTTAATATTGTTGCTGGAAGAATTAAGTCCCCGACAAAGGCTCTAACAACTTGACAATGGTTATAGATTTGATAAAAATGTGTATAAAATATTCAATAATTGCAAAGTAACACTTATCAGCTAAGTATATGTATCGCTCAAGTAATACAGAGCTCTAATGAAGTCCTGGATATCGATCTTACAGGGAGTAATTCTAGAGGCTACGAACTAGGATTTAGAAAATCAATACTTAATCACAAAAATACAGTTCAAATTGCTTATTTGTCACTAATAGACAATTGAAATAAATATGTAACTTTAACAAACTCTTAATTAACTAATTCTACTAATAAAGTTTCTAATGTGAAGTTCAATATATAAGAAAGCATCCTTCTTCTTTTCAAGAAATTAAAGTGAATGGATAAAGTGAATTAGCTCAAATTGTATTGTGCCAAATAGGAGCATACCTATTCTTTAACCTTTGGTCCAAGCATAAAGAACATTAATTAATTATATGTTTGGTTACTGAATTTGCGGCTAGGCTGGGAGGATACCAGCTCTCACTTTGGAGTTCCCACATTCCCCTCACCTAAGGGCTAACATATACACTTCAGCACCCAAACGATAGGACCAAATTGAGGGTTTTAGTCTGTCAGTCTAAAATCTCCAATTCTACGCAAGATAATTTTATTTCCCTTTTTATTTGCACCCAACTTTCAAGTACTTTTACCTCCCTAAATCTTGGATGTAATCTTCACTTTAGTTGTAAAACTCAACATATTTTAACAAATCAATTGGCCAGAGTGAAAGTAAATTATGATCGAAGTTAAAAGTTTATCACAACCTCTTTAACATTCTCATGGCTCAACCAATTCAAATCACCATTTCACAAAATCATAAGACAATGAGAAAGACAGAGAAAACTACTGAGAACTTATGATGAAGATACGATAAAACTTAGAACTTATATATAAAAGCAAAGTCATACAAACTTCAATAAGTAAATACCACTTATCTCTAAATCCTTCACAAGCAAACTCCTCGAAGTTCCTCTGAATCTCTTCCTTTCTTTACAGCACACAGAATTCTTCTTCAAAGCGTCAAGGAAGAAGAAATTTCACTTTCCCTCCACTCTTACAATCCCTCAAAGAATTCCTCACAATACTAACCCTAAATTAAACTCTCCACACTCTACAAACAACAAAAACTCAGCGGACACTACCACGGGGCTCATCTTTTTTTGGCCCAAATGTTTCTCTTAAAGTTGTAGAAGAGTTTTTCAAGAGTTGCTTAAGCATTTCTTCAAAAATCGTTCGCATTCAATGCACCTGTGAAGAGAACCGCCGCTCTCACCATTGGCGGCCTCGATGGCACCGTCGGCGGCCTTCTAGAATATTTGATTCTGGACTCTTGGGAATAACCCGTCGTCGACGCCCTAGTTCAAATCTTCATATTTTGGTCTTTTTTTCTCCAAATTTGCTCCTTTTTGCATCTTTTTTCTCCAATGATCATAATTCAACATACCTGCAACAAAACATCAAAAATACCCTACTTTAAAGTGCAATATCATCATTATTAGTATAAAATACGTACAAAAATCTCAACATATTTCTCTTTGGTCAAGAGTCGACATTGCTATTGTCACCACAGATTCTACCACTACCAGGACCACAGTCCTTCGACCAGTAAAGTCAAGACTGGGTCCGAGAATTCTACCAATCACCCACTACAACGATGTTCCTAAAATTTCAAAGGAAAAGATAAATAGATTACCCGATACTGTAGCTGGTCTTCATAGTGGGGAGCATACTATTCCTCGACATACTGATGTTATTGTTAAGACACTCCATCGTGAGACATCATCATCAAAGAGGAAAGTATGAATACCCAAAGTTGTTGAACTGATACAGTCCAATGAACCCACAGGGAAAAATCATGGAATGAAACCAGTGTCCAAAGTATCTGACATCGTCGCAGTAATTGCTAGTGAAATGGAAGAATAAGAGAAGGATCTCCAACAGGGTCCTCTAGATCTTAAGATGATTGAAGAATCGATAATTGAAGAAAAATTTGAAAGCTCAGAGTTGAGATTTCTTAGTTGGCTTAGGAACATGGAGTTTCTATCGATGATGATGATGAAAATTTTGACTATAACGATTTCCTCAAAAAAGATCTCATGGATGACCATGTTATTGAGATCAGGGCCACTGCATTCACGCGCGACGCTCAACCTTCTACTAAAGAGAACGTCGTAGATGAGCTGCACAGGGCTATCCTTCTAAGGGATGAGCAAGTCAGCTTATTGGAGAAAAGGATAGAAGAAATGGCCACCGCTATGACCACTATGACCACAATTCAAGGGCAATTACAAGTGCCCCAACTAGTATCTCCAAAGATTAACCAACCAGAAATCTTACAAATTACAGATGAAAGAAGAGAAGTTGCCTCAGCAAACAGGGATGAGCAACCAAAGAAGCATTCTCCATCAAGTGTCATGCTAGAGAAAGAATTCAAACAGATGGTCGAGCAAGTTCGTGATGCCTTAACCTAATCTAAGGGTGGTGCATTGATTCTAAAAGGTAAACCTTACCCAGAAGAGTTCGATGTTGTAACTTTATCTAAGGGTTTTGCATTCCCAAACTTCAAGATATTTGATGCGACCGAGAATCTCAGATAGCACCTAGCACACTTTCGAGCCAGTTGTGGCAATACAAGAAATAACGAAGCTTTACTCTATCAACAATCAATCAACAACCTTTCAAGAGTTTCTTTCGATTTCTATGTCGATTTGCTCAATGGATCGGTTAAAACATTAACCAAGTTGGAACAATTATTTATAAAGAGATTTGCCAGAGCTTAATATCATGTTTCTATAGGAGAACTCATGATGGAGAAATAAAAGCCAACGAGACTTTGGTGAATTACATCTTGAGGTGGAGAAACCTTAGCATGAAATGTGAACCTCAGATACTAGAACATCAAGCGATTCAGATCCTACTCAAAAGAATTCATGGACCAGTAGCTTTCATGCTCCAGGGACTCATTATCAAATCCTTCGAGAAGCTATTCAGCAAGGCTAGCAGTCTTCAAGAAGAAATCAAACATATGAATTCTCACGAGAAATCAAAGGCAACCAGAATGTTTGAAAAGAAATCCAGAATAGTCGCAATAGTTGATAAAGGAAAACAACAGAATAGTCTGTCTAACCAGCAACCGCCTCAGGGAGGATCATCTCTAAAAAAAAAAATATCTCTAATAAAACGACAAAAAATGGTGTACTCTTTCAAAGATGAAGATGTATCTAAAATATTCAGAAGTTTGTTGAAGATGCCTGAATTTAAATTACCAGACCCAAAGAAACCGGAAGAGGTCGATAAGAAGGATCAACCAAATTATTGCCCATATCACAAATTACAGGGACATATAATAGAAGAATGTTTCATCTTTAAGGATTGGCTCAAGAAAAATCTAAAGAATTTAAAAGAACCAGAAAAAGGTTCCATAAATATGATTTTCGTCTAGCCAATCTCTTCGATTGATCTGTATGCTGAAAAAAATGGATGGAGTACAACTTGGAACAAGCTTAAGAGGGTCCTAAACCAAATACAAAATTCATCAAAACAATCTTCTGCACATCGTGGGAAAAGATAGATCGAATACAGTTTGGAGTAAATCATCTAAGAAGATGTTAAATCAAATCCAGAACACTTCAAAGAAAACTACCCTTCAGAGTCTTCAGCCCACCAGGGCCGAGATGAAGCTTTCACCACCAGGGCCGAGATGAAGCTTTCACCTTCATCATCAAAGTCAAAGAAAAAGAAGAACGCCATCAAGAAGATTGATAGCATGGGGGGTAGGATAGGGGTTGCCTCTACTAGATTGGTTGCCTCAAATTCAAGGAAGAAAAATCCTCCAACCCACCCTTGACCCTTGACTTTGTATGATTATCTTTTTACCCCTCCAAGGACTGATGAATATAATGATCGTGATTTTGGCTACGTTTTAACTATTTCTAGTGATGACATAATCGATTGTGATCAATCTAACTCTGATCTCAATTCCCAAAATGATCCTCAAATCATATTGAGTTCGATGAACTCTCTAACAATACCAAAGAAGACATCAACAATACCGGTTCCGATAGCACTGGGAGCAAGGAGAAAATCCTTGAACACCACGACAGAACACTCGCCCTCAAATTAGATCTTTCCAACAAAGAAGAAACACCAAAAGATTCAACAATGATACCAGAAGAAGAAGAAATTACGGAAATAAACTTAAAAAGTGGGAAAATTACCCCCAAGGAAAATAAATAGTAACTCGAGAGGAATTATCTCCACCTCCATCAATGGAAGAACCATACAGTCAAGAGAGAAGTATAAGGTCATACAAATTGGATTACAACATGCTAACTCATCTTAGGAAGTTGTCGACCCGACTAAGCATTTATGACGTTCTGATCCTGTCAAAGGAGATGAAAGAAGCTCTGGTTACAGCTTTGCTTGACCTAGAGATTTGTCTAGCTCAGTTGGCCAACACATCTTCAGACAAAGTTTGCTCATTGAAAGAACAGTCAGGGGTAACCTTTACAGATGAAGATTTGTTGTTTGGTACCACCGACCACAATCGATCACTCTACATCTCCATCAAAATCAGCAGATTTGTATTATCCATATTTTTGGTAGATCAAGGAGCATCTCTCAACTTGATGAGCCTACGGACATTGGACTATTTGGACATCGAAGCCAAAGAGCTTACGACCGATAAAATGATGCTAAGAGGATCTAACCAAAAAGGAGAAAGAGCCCTTGGATCAATCACATTACTTTTGAGGATCAAAGAATTAGCAAGAACCGTTAAATTTCATATCATCGATGTTGAGACCTCTTTTAACGCTCTACTTGGTCGATTGTGGATTCATGAACACAACATGGTTTTGTCATCTCTACATCAGTGCATCAAATACTGCAAAGAAGGAAAAGAATACTGCATCAAAGGAGATCTACAACCATTTTTAGTTCATGAAGTCGGTATTCATGAAGATGCTGCCTACTACACGCCACCAAAGAAAACTATCTTCTGCCACGAGATTCCGACAAACAAAAATGAAGATTCAAAAAAATCACAAAAGGAGGTCATTCAACTCTGCTTCAACGATCTTTCGCCACCTTTCTACATCAAACTGATGGAGCTTATTTTGGTTTGCGCACCCGAGGTCAAGGCTGGGGACGTGGACAAGGAAGAATTAATCTAATTGTTGAATGAACTAGGCCAACCATCAACACTGGTGATGAAGATAGTTCTGAAGATGAAATAATGATGATAAAATAGAAGAAACCTCATAACAAGATATCCTTAGAAGATATAGAGAAAAGTGAATTTGAAACAATGTATGATCGGATAAACCACTATGTGAATACTATGACCCTTACTCTGATCCTCCCTCAAAAGGTCGAGAGCTTAGAGGTCAAGGAAGTTCGTAGTGTTGGTTCAAAGCTGGTCAAGTGTTATCATGCTTCTACCTCTACTAATCTTGAGAATCATGTAAATTTGGATAATGCTCCTAACGAATTAATGAAATTACCTTTTGGTTACTTTTCACCTTATGTACAAAAGTTAATTCAACAAGGACATTTGTCAAAACAAATGCCAAGAGATAAACTACAACTTTTTGAAAAATTATGGAGTATTAAAAGTCGAACTTCAAACTCGAAAGTGGGTCTTAGATTTGGTACAATGGGACCAGTTGATGATTAAGAATTTTGGATGGTTGTTACTGGTAAATCAGGAGAGGATTGCCTTGATGTAGAGGATGACTCTAATGATCAACTAATAGAAGATGCTCCGCCAGAATTTAAGGAGGAAATCAGGTCAAATGTCGACGAGTTAATTACCAATTGGAAGGAAAATGTTTCTTCTTTTCCGTTCATTCACAACTAAGTAGAATGTTACGTGGATGATTTGGTCATCAAAAGTAAAAGAAAAATAGATCATTTGTATGATTTGAGGATCGTGTTCGAATGGTTATGACGATATGATCCCTTAAAGAGCGTTTTTGGCATTACCTCCGTGAAATTTATAGGATTCGTTGTCCGTTATCAGAGAATCGAGATAAACTCGGATATGATTAAAGTCATCTCGGAAATACCACCTTCTAAAACTTTGAAACAACTACGTTCCTTCCAGGGGAAGTTGGCATATCAGAGACGCTTTATCTCTACTCTCTCGGGTAGGTGTGAGCCCTTCTCGGCATTAATTAAAAAGGATGCCATATGCATTTAGGAAGAGAAATGTCAGCTGGCCTTTGAGGACGTTAAATAATATTTAATGACATCTCTTGTTTTGGCAAGCCCAATCATAGGGAAACCTTTGAAACGTTATACTGCGACCTTAGATGACTCTCTTGGAGCCCTCTTAGCCCAAGTCAACGATGAGGGTAAAGAAAACACATTCCACTACTTAGGTCGTCTTATAATACCGACAGAGATAAGGTATCCACTTATTGAGAAGCATTGTCTGACACTAATTTTTGTCGCCTAAAAGCTTAGACACTAAATGTATAACCATGATCTCGAAAATTAATCCGTTGCAATATTTGATGAACTGACCAACACTCTCCAGACGTCAAGCAAGATGGTCAATGATTTTATTGCAATTTGATTTAATTTTTGTTCCCCTTCGTGCTTTCAAGGGAAAAATTCTTGCTGAATTTCTCGTTGCACACCCACTGCCAGCCGGGTCCCCTCTCAACGATGAACTACCAGATGAACAAGTACTACAAATGAATTTTTTCAGTGTACAATACTGGGAAATGTACTTCGACAGTGCTTCATCAACCAGAAAAGAAAAAGGCTCAGTCATGGTTATACCAAGCAAAACAAGTATCAGTTTGATCTTTATGACGCCAGATAAAGGTATGTTGAGGTTCTCATATCACTTGACAGAGTCGTACACCAACAACGAAGCAGAGTATGAAGCCTTAATCATCGGATTGGAGTTGACAATCTCAATGGACATAATAGACATTGCTATCTACGGTGACTCTTAACTAGTCATCTAACAAGTCACTGGAAAATACAAAAATTCTGAAACCAAGACTAACAGAATATCACTGATATGCGATGAAGCTACTGGAGCAAATCCCCTACGTGACTTTCTACCGGATTCCTAGGGGAGATAATGCCCATGTCGATGCTCTAGTAAAACTTGTTAAGGAGCTAGCGTGTCCCCCGGAGGATTCCATTGAAATCATAGTACAAGGAAGACAAGTTCTGTCTCGAATCGACCTCAATAATCTACACAAGCTCGGAAAAGAAGAAACAATAAATATGGTTGCAAATGTCAACGAAGATTGGAGTAGACTATTGATCGAATATTTGCAGGCTGGAAAGCTACCAGAAAAAAAGTATGAAGCATATCACATCACAAAAAGGTTTATTTCATATGCTATAGTAGGTGATGTCCTCTACAGAAGATCATTCAATCAGATGTGGCTTTGGTGCATAAGTAGAGTCGAGGCATAAAATATTGTCAAAGAAGTACATGCTGAATTGTGTGGCGCTCACCAGTCAGGGCCAAAGATGAAAATCAAGATCAAAAGACTCGAATGTTATTGGCCAGCAATGATGTCTGACTGCATGGAGACAACCAAAAAATGTCACCAGTATCAAGTGCATGGGGTGGTCTTGCACCACCCTCCGAATGTGCTACACCCAACTGTTGCTTCGTGGCAATTTGAGTGTTGTATCACAGACATAATAGGTCTGATAGACCCTCCATCTTCTAAAGGACACAAATTTATTCTCGCCGCTACAGACTACTTTAAATGTGCAGAGGCAGTACCAGTACGATAGGTTATAGCACAACATATCCTCCAATTCTAAAGAAGCTAAATCGTTTACCATTTCGGTGTACCGTGCAGAGTAATCTCCGACAACAGGACGACATTCAAAAGTACAAAAATCAATAACTTCATCAAACGACACGGAATAGATTGGAGACACTCTATAATTTATTATCCCAGAGCAAATGGATTGGTTGAGTCCTGCAACAAGACATTGGTACAAATTTTAAAGAAAACACAATATAAAAATAAAAGAGATTGGCACAACAAATAGCTAGAGGCTTTGTGGGCCTACCGGACAACATTTAGGACTCCTAATCAGTGTACACCTTACATGCTCGTGTACGGGTACGAAGTTGTACTGCCACTAGAAATTTAGACGCCATCTCTCAGAGTCGCAGTCACCAATCAACT
>NEWO01001911.1:3072-13326 GCA_003013225.1 Phalaenopsis aphrodite
GGGCCTATGATCAAAACCATTCGGGCTGAGATGTTGGACAGAGGTATGTAAGAGTTCATTCAGCCAGATAGAGTTGACAAGAATTCTATCCAATCTTTCCCATAGAGGTCCTCTCCTCCAAGTGAACTTGGGTCCAGAGAAACCAAAATCAAATAAGCCAACCAAGCTGATATTGTCATTAAAGTTGTTCATGGAATTGGAATCAGGTGGACTACCACTTAATTTTTCAGAAGGGGTAGAAATGGAGTTGAAATCCCCACCCACCAGCCACATTGAATTACAGGAATTACTGATAGTATGAATGCACTCACACAACTCCACTTTGGCTCTATATTATATATATATATATATATATATCCCTCCCCAACTTTGTAACCTTCTTTATTATTAACGCGTAAGGAGCCACGAGTTGCTCTTTTAATCAAATACATATATCATAATAGATAGTGGCTCCCCATCTAAAAATAAAATAAAATACATCATAATCCTAGGGGTTCCACTTTCTAGAGTACAACTCCACACAAATTAAAAAGAAAAGAGTAAAGTAAAACAACTCACAAAAATTACATGTAAACCCACAAAATGTATACCAGTAGAAAGAGTATACCCAAAAATTACATGTACACCAAAACCCATATCATCTGTAGTGAAGAACAAAAAAATCAAATTTGAGGCTTCTTAGTTCAGTGAGAACCACAACGATGAATTTCCGAACTTGCAAACAGTAAAATAACCCTCTGGCAAGACATAAGAAGGCCACAACATGTTAAAATCTTCAAGTCAATGTAGGTAGCGTGAGTAGAGTAAAAATTGAGTGTTAGACAACTGATGCTTCTCAGGGTAGTAAAGTTTAAGCTCTCACAACACAAAAAATAGCACAATCAAAATGAATAGCATGTACAAGTCTTTAAAACTAGAGTTGGTATCAAGTAGATCCAAGAAAATATTAGAGCCAGTGGCTCCAGTACCAACATTACGAATATAGAGTACTCAGCCAAGCAAAGCCAAACTCAAAACAGTGTCCAACAAAAACAAATTGGACCAAAAAATCCTTCCAACATCCTTCCAAAAGATAAAGAGCATTTTCAGGCCAGAAAAGCCAAGAAAGGAAACATAAATCCCAAAGTAGTAACACATTTGATTAGAAAACCTAGTTAAAAAATCCAGAGTTGGTATCAAACAGTGCCAAAAGATATGAGTGCCTGTAGCTCTAGTAGCATTAATCCTAAAATGGAAATCCCAGCCAATCAAAGCCAATCTCAAAATATTGTCCAGCATACTTTCATAATCCTTCCAAATGATAGAAAAATTCTAGGCTAAAAAATCGACAAAAAAGAAATAGTAATCCCAAAACAGTAACCAAAGACAAAGGAGGGATATGCATACTTAAAGTCTAACATAAGGGGCATCCAATAAGTCACCTTGCATAAGAGTGTGCAATGAAAGAGGAGGAGTATCCCCAACGAAAGCACCTTGCACTCTCCATTTAGCCAACCAATATGTAGAGGAATTTCCTTCTCTATAAATGAAAGAGTATTGAATATTAAGATTATGAATCTCAATATAAAACCAAATCCTTCTCTACAAAGAAATAATATACTAAGTAGGCTTAAGCTTAGCCGTGAGCTTGTGAAATAGAGTTTCAGAATCAGTTTCCAAAACAATGTAATTTAAATTTAGAGAAGCAGCACTCTATAGTGCAAGAAGCACTACACAAGTTTCAGCTTCAAGAGATGAAGTGGCAATACAAAGGAAGGCAAAATAGGCTAAACACTTACCATATGCATCTCTAAATAGACCTCCCACTCCAGTATAAACAGAATAAAAGCTACCGTCAATATTAACTTTGATGCAGCTTGGGGGGGTGGTGCCCATTTAATCAAAATGGGTTTCCTACCCCTACCAATAAGAGGAGAGATAGCCATTTCATTTGCTAACTTCCAGGACTTGTGAAAATGAGCCACAACTAAAGTAGAGATAGTGGTAGGATTATGGCAAGGATTTTCATACTGGTGACTATTTCTAGCCATCCAGATGAACCAAAGCACAATAGTGGGAAAGTAAAAGAGCGTTTTAAAAGTATGATTGAAGTCCTTCCAAATCCTAATAACAGTTTTAAATCTCAAATTTGAGGGCCAATTGATATCAAAGTAGCATCCTAATCGATTCCATACCTCTTTAGCTAAGGGGAAATAAAAAAACAAATGATTTGCATATTCAACATCCTTTTTACAGTTATAACAAAAAGAAGCAATTTTCAGCCCTTTCAGTTTAAGAATATCATCAAGAGGAAGCAAGTTATGAAAATTTCTCCATAGAAAAAATGAGATTGAGGGAGATATATATTTATGCCAAGTGTAGACAATTCATTTACAAGGAGTAAAGTGTATAGTTTCAAATAAAGCACCTTACTAACAGAAGATCTACTTTGAAATTTCCAAAGTGGAACATCTTTGCTCTCACAGGTATAGTAGATTTGACAGGAGCTAAATCACCAGCTAAAGAATTTATTTTAGCCGAATTCCAAACACCATCAATCCAACAATCAAAGATTAACAATTTAGAATCATAACAAAAATTTAGCATAGTAGAATAAGAAGAAATCCCCCATTTATCATTCCAGAAAGAGATGCAACCATCCCCAATGTCCCAAAAAATGAAATGAGAAGCCACATCCCAAGCAGAAATAACAACCTTCCAAAGCTTAGAATCACCCACCTTCCAATTGAACATGGAAGTGTTAAGATTTTTGCAATACTTATGAAGCATAAACTTTTCCCATAACAACTCTCTCAAACAAAATTTAAACCAAAGTTTTCACAAATTGATATCAATAGTCTGTTGCAATGTTTTAAAACCAAGCCCACTAGCATAAAGAGGCATGCTATTGTACTACCAATTAGTACAAATTTTAGAGGATCTAGAGCCCTTCCAAGGAAATTTGTTGAAAATAGTCTCAAGATTCTTTTGTGTGCTTTTCTTGGTTTTAAGAACTTGCATAGTATAGAGAGAAAGTGTACATAGTACAATTTTCAACAAAGTGAGCTGACCACCATTAGAAAGAAAATTATTTTTCCAGTCATTTAATCTTTAGTTTAACTTTATCAATCATATCATCTAACTGAGTTTGCTTAATCCTACCTCTAAGAATGTTAACCCCAAGATACTTAATAGGAAGCTTGGAAATTTTGCAACCAGTATAATTGGAAGCCCAGGCATGACTATTAGAGAAGGCACCTTTGCCAAAATAAATAGAGCACTTAGCCAAGTTAAACATCACACTAGAGATGTTTTGGAATTTCTTTAACAAGGACATGGTAGCTTTAATGGCACACTTGCTAGCATTTAAGAACAAGATAGCATCATCAGCATAAGCAAGGGGACTAACCACAATCTTACATTTATGAGAGAATTAAATATAAGAATGCTCAAGATGCAACTTATTAATGAGCCTAGAAAGATAATCATATGCAATAATGAAAATGGTGGGAGAAAGTGGATCTCCTTGTTTAATGCCTCTATTAGTACAAAAAAAACTATGTGCTTTTCTATTAACCATCACACTATAGCTATTATTAGAGAGCCACCTCTTACTGTGTAAGTAGAAATCTTATTGTAAGTCTTTAGCCTGCAAAATGTTAATAATAAAGTCCCAGCTTTCTTAAGGTTCAATTTAAGAACCATGTCTACCTTCTTGCACTTCTTATCTAGGTCTTTAATCATCTCTTATGCTAAAAGGATATTACAAGTAATATCCCTACCCTTATTGAAAGCAGATTGCTGAGGAGTGATGCGCGAAAACTTGGGATTAAAGTAATAATAAATATGTAATGTAACCCAAACAATAATTTAAATTTAATGAAAGTAATTTATCTTTAAAAACTCTTTTAAACTCCTGATTCCCTTCTACATATAATGCAAATATACATATCATTCAAGTAATACAGGGCTATAATGGAGTCCTAAATATCGATCCCACAGAGAAGCTGTAAATATATATAAGCTAGCTATTAATATTCTATTCTTAAATAAAAATAAAAATGAAAATAAAGTAAAGTACAAAGTTTGAAGTTAAATTACTCAACTGAAATGCTGCTAAATATGCAGATGTACGCAACAACAGTTAAGTTAAACTAGATGCTAAACTTTCAAAACTAAAACTACTGAAATAAAATAAAGGTTTTTGTTGATGAAAAGTTCAAGTATGAGAAAAAACCCTTCCCCTTTACAATGAAAATATGGCTTGTGAAGAAATTGAAATTATTTGAAAAAAATATTTAAAAATTGTTTTGTGTCAAATAGGAGCAATCATATTCTCTACCCTCTTCCGAGCGCTATAAAGAACATTGACTAATCAAGAGTTTGGTCCCTAATTCCGTGGTTAGGCTAGGAGGATACCGGTTGTCACTCCAGAGCTCTCACTACTCCCTCATCTGAGGGCTAACATGCTTGCATTAGTTTCCAATCAACTGAACCAAATTGGGGATTCTAATTTGTTACCTTAAAATCTCCCAATTCTACATCCAACAAAGTATATTTCCTTATTTATTTGCACCCAATCCCATGGATGACATACTCTCCCATGAAATTAAATGTGATTCTCCCTTTATTGTAGAAATCATATCCCATTTTTAGAACATATGTTTCTCAGCACATTTTAACTATTCAATTGGCCAGATTGAAAAGTAAATGAAGATCGAAGTTCAAATCATCACAAATTAGCGACATTTAAAACCGTAGAAAATCAAAATCAATTCTTCACAAAACTATTTCTTCAAAATAAGGAGAAGGATAAAGAAGACTACTCAGAATTCATAAGAAGGATACGATAAAACATGGACTTCATATATAAAAATTGTTTACAAATAAACAAAATGAAAAATACAACTTATCTCACAATCCTTGAGAAGAAAATCCCTAGAAGTTCTCTCCAAGCCTTTCTCTCTCTATAAGCACTCTCAAATCTCTCTAAGAATTGTAATGAAGAAGAAATCTCTCACCTTCCCTCTCCTTTTACAATCCTAGAAGAAAATCTCGAAGCCTTTGACTTTCTATCTCTATCTCTTTTTCTTGGTTCTCACACCACATATCTTTTTTTGCCCCCCTTGTAGAAGTTATTTTTCAAATCTATTTTATTTTGGGATTACTCCACTGAAAAGAGTTTCATTTTCCCTCCAAAATTTGAAAGTCTAACCTTTGAATTCAAAAGATGTGCCTCTTTGAACCAAAAGTCAAATCCCTTCAAATTATAACTTTCTAAAGTGTCTAGATGCATTAAATCACTCCATGGGATGTTTAGAACAAGTGTCCCATTGAACATTTGCACAAAATTCATCTTGAACCGCCTTAATTTGAAAAAGTAGCACCTGGGGCATCATGCGTCAATCTGGTGCATCTTGTGCTAGGGCTCTTGATTTTGGCGTATCATGCGCCAAATCCCAAAATTGGTTGTTTTTGCTCCAAATTTTGCTCGTTTTGCCATTTTTCCTCCAAATTCCTAAAATTGTATACCTGCAACAAAAACACAAAAATACCTTTCTATAAAGTGCAATATCACCAAAAATAGGCATAAAAAGGGTACTTAAAACTTATATTATTTTAGTGCATCAAAATCCCCCAAATTTAAACATTTTTTGTCCTCAAGTGACAGTTTTATTACATAAGAGCATATGACTTTAGGATAGAGATTAACTTATCACTTATATACCTTAGTTCACTAAATGGAATAGCAAAAATTAAGAAAAACCTTTAATAACTTAGGTTCAAACTCCAAGTCTAGAAATATCTAATAGTTAAATTTAAGATTCCTGAATCTCTATTCATTTCAAGAAGAATTGCAAATTGTCATGCTAAGGACATTTAGAACATTCATATGAAAAGAACTTCATTAAAACTTTACCAGGAATGCTACTAATACTTCAATACATGTTTAGAAAGTGTAATAAAGCTCATTCCTTAAGTTGATTCAAGTGAAGCCAATTTTTGATAAGACATCTCCTCAAGCTTCTCCTCACCATTTTTTTTTTCTTTTTCTTTTTGTTTTCTTTTCTTTTTCTTTTAGGATATTTTTAATCCACTTTTTTCTTTTTTATTATTTTTTTCTTTTTTCCTTTTTCAGGTGAGGATTACTATATTTGAATAGTCTTTAATAGTTTTGAACTTCACTATCCTCTTCTTAAAGTTAAAACTCCACACCTCTCCTTTCTTAATAAATTCATACTAGTTTATGATTTTTCACAAAGCATCATTCATTTCTTCTTACATGAAACTCTAAAATTCTTAACATTTCAAAAATACAATTTTCTTTTACTTAAAATAGAAAAATATAGCCTTATCCTATCATACCAAATATCTTTAACTAAAAAATTGTAAGTGCATGAAAATAATAACTAACCGGTAGAAGATTTCTGAACATTAAATTCATTCTATATACTGCAGACACTAACTGTAAAACTATATATAGGCTTTTAAACATTAAATAAAATATAATTTATTCTAAAGAATTTGCTGGGAATTAAAATAGAAATATTAAAACTAAAAAATAAAAATTGAAAATACTACACATTCAACAAGCTCAAACTGAAAATACTAAAACTAAAATTGTAAAGTAAAAAGTCTACTATTACTATTACAAATTACAGGTCCACAACACAACATAAAAATCTTAAATCCAACAAGTCTCAAATAAAAGTGCAACAAGTACAAACAAATATACAAACAACACAAAATATCAAATCAAACTTAGACTAAACTATCAGTTCTCATCTCCTTCCTCACCATCATCATCATCATCATCTTCTTCTTCTTCTCTTACCTCTTCATCTTCATCACGAATGGGAGCATATGGAACAAAGATGGGGAAAGCAGGAAAGTTCACATTAGCTTCACCAATGAAGTGTCTAAGCATATCATTTTGAAAATCTACATCATGCTGAACTCCTCTGCTCATATTCATCATTATATGCATTTTTGCTTCTATCTCTCCCAACTGAGTCAGTATATTAATGATATCATATTGTTGAATAATGAACCGGTCCATAATACCTTTCAATGATGCAGAACTAGAAGTAGATGCCTCTACAGTAGATGTAGAGGGCCTATCCCTTCTTCCACTTCTAGACTCAACAAATGATTCTACTCATTAAATCATGTGCCTCCCAATCAGATTCTAAGGCTATAATCTCTCCTCATTTCTATGGGATCCAACTCCTGATTGTTCACATAGAGTACAAAATTAGGGCAGGATATCTCAAGCCTCCATTATTAACACTACAAACAATACTCCTACTGTGATGAACTATAAGCACACCAATGTCTATTTCCTTCATGTTCTGAATGCAATAGTTTCAGAACACAAAAGGTTGGAGGTGGAAAACGACCAAGCGACAAAAATGGAGGTTTTTCATGCGATTTAACGATTTTTTTTAGCCAATCTGGCATGTTCGGACCTTTGGCGCATCATGCGCCAGGCTCTGTAAGTTGGCGCATCATGCGCCAATCTGTCGCATCATGCGAAAGAGCGTATTTTTGCCGGATCTCAGTTTCGACGGAAATCTGCTCCATAACACTTTACGACAACCTTTATTTGACAACTCAAATTAACCTTTCTAAGCATAATTAAACATCAAACTAACACCAAATTTTCACAAACAGCACAAAACTTACATTTATATATGAAATCCGCGTTATTATAAACTAACATTTCTTAAGCCAAAACATAACAAATTCAGTGTTCTAAAGCAAACCAACGTCCTAACACTAAAATCTAAACATCAAACTTCAAAGAAATAAACATAGATAGTGCAACAATAGAAAGTAAAGGTAATCCAACATAACAAAACTAAACAAACAATACTAGACAAAACATTCCATGCTTAATTCAACTTTAAACATCTTCTTCACTCTCGTCCTCCTGGATATCTCTCATAAACTTGTAGTGCACATACAGATTGTAGAAAGGCCTAAATGGAAATTCATCAGTTGAATTTTCCTTCTAAATCCACGCATGCTTCTTGAACATACATGCCATAACATCTTCAATACACCCTGTATGTTCAAAATGTTCCTTGAGTCTCTAATCCAGGTGATCCAGCATTTCAGAAATATTCTCAATTGCATGCATAAGATTATGCACTTCTTTCTCTATCTTCTTGATTCACTTTGAAAGTGCACTCGAGTTGTAGTAGGGTTGAATAGGTAATGAATTCTAGGATCCTTCATCCATTAGTGCATTCATATCATTTTCATCTCCCATTCCAATGCAACTGCAGTAGACTTTAGGATCCATCGGCTTCCAAGGTAGTGGTACTTTTTTCCCAACTTTCATAAAGTACTAGTGATTGACTGTAGAGTTGGAAAATAATAGATGGATGTCCCAATCTAGATGTAGATCCATTCACGATCAAACCCAAAATTGATTTTACAATTATGGCTCCAATATCAACAAGTTTTCTAGTTTGAGTATACTAGTTCAGGATAGACAGTAATTTTGAGGAAATGAAGAAATGCCATGCCTTTGAAGTAGGATTTAAAAATTATGATGAAAAGCTCACATTCCCATCATCTCGGGCTTCCCAATTAGTATCTTCATCCGTAAAGTAAAGGTAGAGTTCATCATGTTGTCTCTTGTAGGGGTAAAATTTGCATAGTGGGAGACAGGCACGTTCTCGATCATAAAAATTTTGTTAAGTTTTGAAGGAGTGAATTGCACAAACATGCCTCAAACATAGATCATTCCTTGGTTGATCCTAGGAAGATTTCCATAAAATTCTTTCACCACAGGGACGACTACAACGGTAATAGTGTAGCAAATCACTTCCTAAGGCCTTTGCGCAATAACTTCTTCGACTCGAGTATTCGGTGTGTTGAATCCTCGATTCACAAATCCCCTCTCTTCGATAAGCCTCTTCTTCATTATAACTCAATCATGCAACTTATTTGCATCAAAATTGATGAACTTTTTTTGGTTGAAAATTCTAAATCTAGCCGATTTTCTAAAATGGGAAGCCATAGAAGTTGAAAAGTGGTAACTCTTCCCTCGTTTCCCCCTCTAAAATATATTTTAAAGTCAGTTTTAGGAGTTATTTAAAGGTGTCCCTGCTAAAAACTATCAAAAATTTCCATTTAAAACGTTTAAGTTATTTTCATCTCTGCAGCGCATCATGCGCCAACTCTCTAGAATTCGACACATCATGCGCCAATCTGGCGCATTATGCGCCAGTTCCAAAACTTTGGCCATTTCAATTTTGATCAAATAAAGCCTCAGTCTTTTCACAAAATTAGACAAACAAAGATATTTCTAAATAATTTTCTCAAATGCACGGATTACATAAAGACATAAACATAAACATTCATATAAGATTTTAGAAAAAAAACTCAAAAATCAAAGTAAACAACGATACATATGGGTTGCATCCCACAAAACGCTTGGTTTAATGTCGTCAACCCGACATTCCCCGTCTCATTTTGGGTGATCCAACAAGATAGTCTCTTTAACATTTGGTCTTCGCCCATCAAAATAAGGTTTCAATCTGTGCCCATTCACTTTAAATATTCTTCCAGTTTTGGGATATACAGTATTGACTGCTCCATAGGGATAAACTTTTATAATTTCAATGGCCCTTTCCACCTAGACTTTAATTTTCCAAGAAATAATTTCAATCTTGTATTATATAATAGAACTTCATGTCCGGGTTCAAATTCGCTTTTTACTATCTTCCAAGCATGCCATTCTTTCATTTTTTTCCTTATAAATCATCGCATTATTATAAGATTCATTCTTAATTTCTTCAAGCACATTCAATTGCAATAATCTTTTCTCACTAGCTTCTTTTAAATTGAAATTAAATTCTTTTATCGCCCAAAAAGATTTATGTTTCAGTTCAACTGGCAAGTGACAAGTCTTCCCAAAAATTATTCTATATGGCGACATTCCTATAGCTGTCTTTTAAGCTATCCTGTTTGCCCATAATGTAGTATCTAATCTAATAGACCAATCCATTTTATTAGGATTAATAACCTTCTCTAAAATTCTCTTTATTTCACGATTAGATACTTCCACTAAACCACTAGTATGAGGATGATAAACATTTGCAATTTTATGTATTAAATTATATTTTTCCACCAATCTTACAGCTGTTGCATTTCTAAAATGAGATCTTTCATCAGTAATGATTGCTCTTGGCATTCCATATCCTGTAAAAATATTTTTAATCAAAAATTTTGAAACAATCTGAGCATCACATCTAGGTAAAG
>NEWO01001912.1:21593-45437 GCA_003013225.1 Phalaenopsis aphrodite
TGATAACATATACCAGATTAATCCACTGAGGAACTATAATATTTCTATCACCTTCAATGTTACTAATGTAACACCATATCAGATTGATCTTCTAGTATAAAGGTGAAACTCTTCCTATCTAGGAGAATCTCCAGGTGTGTTTTTTCGCTTCCAACTATGAAACTATTTTGCTTCTACTCTCAATGGATGTAAGTAGCCTGAATTGAGAGAAAATGTTCATGTCCATGGCTAGCTTACCTTTTGATATTAGGGTTTAATAGCTTTGGGATTAAATATTTTTTCTTTGAACTAATTTTAAACACTTTTTTAATTATGTATTAAAATAATTTGAGATTTCTTTCACATAAGAGTGATGTAATCTCTCTCTTACAACTGGTGCATTTGTATCTTATTAAAGTGTAGCTTTTGGACCCCCAAAAATCCCCACTTCTACAAATATCCCCAACACTTTTTTTCTCACAATTTCTAGAAATCTTAGAATGATGTCACTAAATGTTGAAATTGAGTGTTTCTTATGTAAATCAATTCTTTATGAAAAGTTAAAGCTTATTATGTGATCTTAGATCTTTTTGAGTTTTTAGAATTTCTGATGTATTTTGCAAGTCAAATTAAAAATTTATTATATACTTCTGAATTAACTCGTTGATTTGTGTGCTTAATCATATAGAAAGCTAATGTAACCTTAGCATTAACATCAACAAATGACAAATAACAATATTTTTGAAACCTCAACATAAACCAATAAATATAATTCTCACTAAATTATGCGGAGAAGTACTTCGTAAAGCATAAATTATGATAGTAAAATGAACTTTTATACCACCTCATAAGATGGTGATCATGTTTGTTCAATTAGACACAAGTGAATCACATGAATAAATATAATGAATTATCTTAAAACATCCATCATATTATAACAATAACTAGTAATTATGTCCTAAATTTATAATAGATAGAATGGTTTCAAGCTCAAGAAAGCTTTCAAATAACCAAAAATGATATATTTACTTAATGATAATTCAATTCCTATTATAGAAAGGACTTTTACAAGTTATACGTAGTAACTTCCAAAATCAACTAATATAAATTGATGCTTGACTAGTCAATATTTCCACCAAGCATTGTAAATTTGGTCAAATCAATTCCACAAAATAGACTTCTGTATTTTCTACTAAGCGGAGGTCATACCTCGCGCCACACACGTGCTCGCCTCTTCCTCGCAAATGGAAGACTCGACGCTGGACTCTCACAAATTAGCCTCCTTTCCTCGTTTCTCTTTCCTATTTTAACCCCATTGCCGATCTCCGGTCGCCGGAAATACGCGCCGCCGCTTCTTGATTTACCTATCTTCCCCTTCTCCCTTTAATTTTACTTCCTGCTACTTCTGGCGGCCTCAACCAATTCAAAGCGTTTTGATTGTCAGAATCGGCACCGTCTTCGCGCACTTCTCCGCTTGCTTGATCGTTGTTTAAGGCTAGAAACTTCACGATCGCAGCTTATCATTTTTATTTCGGTTTCTTAGTATGCGGTGGTGACGATCTCGGTGACGGGAGGGTGCTAGGGTTTTTGAATGGTAAATATGATCAAACAGATACTTGGCAAGCTTCCTCGTAAGCCCTCTTCAAAATCCTCCCCCGGTGAGTCACCAGCCGACGGCAGCATCACTGGCTCCGGCAGATCCGCATCGGGGAGAAAGGCGAGTTTTATAGGCAGCGGTGGCGTGGCCGTCCCCGCTGCCGCTGCTGCTTCACCTGTCGGAACGAGCAACGGTACTGTGGGGGCGGTGGCGATTTATGAGCCGTTGCCGAGCTTTCGCGACGTACCGAGCTCTGAGAAGCCGGGGCTTTTCCTGCGGAAGCTTGGCATGTGCTGCGTGGTGTTTGACTTTTCCGATCCCGCGAAGAATGCGAGGGAGAAGGAGATAAAACGGCAGACGCTACTGGAACTCGTGGATTACATCTCCACCGTTACCAGCAAGTTCAATGAGGCCGCGATGCAAGAGGCCACGAGGATGGTGGCGGCCAACATTTTCCGGACTTTTTCTTCTTCGACAGGTGGCGAGGGACAAAGGGCTGTGGAGGGGTTTGAGGCTGAGGAGGAGGAGCCAGCGATGGAGCCGGCATGGCCACACCTACAAATTGTCTATGAGTTCTTCCTGAGGTTCATAGCCTCATCCGAAACAGATGCTAAGATTGCTAAGCGTTATGTTGATCACTCCTTTATACTCCGGCTGCTCGACCTCTTTGACTCTGAGGATCCGAGGGAAAGAGAGTACTTGAAGATGATACTCCACCGTGTCTATGGAAAATTCATGGTTCATCGACCCTTCGTCAGGAAAGCTATTAATAACATATTCTTCCGATTCATATTTGAAACCGAGAAGCATAATGGGATAGCAGAACTTCTTGAGATTCTTGGAAGTATAATTAATGGATTTGCTCTACCACTAAAGGAAGAGCATAAATTGTTCCTTGTCCGGGCTTTGATTCCACTCCACAAGCCCAAATGTCTGGCGCTGTACCACCAGCAGCTTTCTTACTGTATCACTCAGTTTGTGGAGAAGGATAACAAGCTTGCTGACACAGTCATTAGGGGATTCTTGAAGTACTGGCCTCTCACCAATAGCTCAAAAGAGGTTATGTTCCTTGGGGAGCTGGAAGAAGTTCTGGAGGCCACACAAGAGCCAGAGTTTCAGAGATGCATGGTGCCTCTCTTTAGACAAATATCTAGGTGTCTCAATAGCTCACATTTTCAGGTACTTACATATTGATTAATATTGCTACTATTTTTTTAATCTGCTTCATTAGCCAGTTTTTTGCTCTTAACACATTTGTAAGCCTCATAATTGTTTTGTGCAGTAGCATGTGTCATTTATCCCCTCTAGAAAAAATACCGATGCTGTTATTTACTTTTTTAAAATATTAGTTGTTGGAGACAAAAGTGCAGGAGCCACTTTACCTAACATAGTCTAGTGGTTATGAACACGGTTCCTATTATAACTATCATGGGTTCAAAGCATTGCATAATTTTTCAATTAAATTCACCTGTAGTATAATAAAAAAGGTGCAACTGCATTAATGTCATTGTCATTTTTTGTTGAAAATGTTGCTGCTTTATGATTTTTCTGCAAAATTGAAATCATTCTTTAGCATGATGCATTCATTTAATGATAAAATTCTATGGTACGCTTACTAGAAATTTAGGATGACAATGGATGTAAATTCATTTGTTTATGCAGTGGGATTTATGGTCGTGAATCCGTGCCTACAAGTGTATTGTTTTTAAATTGGGAAATAATATTTGCCAGCTAGCAATTAAGAGAACTGAATATTAATATAAATCTGCTTCGTTGATACTTAAAGGAGTTCCAAATCAAGAAGAAACAGGCTGGCCAACCGTACAAAGAGGTCAATTATAGCTGGGCTTCATGCGGTTCAGCTAGTCTGAGGATATAAGAGGCCTGCATTACCTTGGAGGTCATCTTTTCTAATGAAATGCTTCGAGCTTGAAATTTTTAACTTGATATTATGTTAGACTTGTATGATAAATCTTGTTTTTAGTTTGCAAATTAACAGAACCGGATAAGTAATGAAAAGCTTCGACCTTAAAAGTTAGAATCTATGATAGCATTAGCATGACAATTTTATTAAGTTGGAGAAGTGTCATTAGTTTTTTTTTTTTTTTTTTTTCTTAGCTCCATTTCCATATATGAGACTGATGTTTTGCTCACAATTTTGAGAAACTGGAAGGAGGTTTTCCAATATGTTGTCGAGAATTAAATCAAGTACTTTCAGTGGGAATTGAGATAGCTGTCTTATTTGTATTATATGCTTGGCTGCACTTCTTAAAATCGTGGTATACTAGGATATCAAGAAGCGGAGATTGAGTTACCTATCTTTGAAAGGTAGTTGGGTACTCCTAACTCTTTTTCAAGTCTAAATTGTATTCAATGAAAATTTTCTATAATCATGGCATAAAACTAAAAGTATTTTGAGCATCCAAGTTTTTTTTAATTTCTGATGATTTATGCATGCTAGTAAGCTAACATTAATACTCTAGTTTCCTACCTCGCTTGATTGTTAAGCTTTAAATATCTTCTCATTTTGTATAATAATCACTTTGTAACTGTTTGTTTATTTGCTTGTATAACCTAGACTATAATCAAGGTGTTATGGCTGATGCCCCTAAAATTAGAGTTTAGTGAATTTTTGGCTAACTTTTATTTTGTATTTCCTTTAACATAGGTTATTTAACAATAAGTGTTGTTTGATGCAAGAAACTCTTCTAGAAGCCCAAACACAGTTAGGTCATAACACCCCTCATGCATCTCAAGTGATTGTCTTCCCAATATCTGTCAGGCAATGCAGCAGGTAGCTTGTCTTGATTAGATAAATTCATTCTAAGGCTTCGTTTGATAGAGTTTTTAACATGATTTGCGTCTCTAGTTTTGGTTTGCATGGTAACTGTGCTTCGAAAACTCACATGAGCAACTTTTCCGTGATTTCATGTTGCACAATGAGCACACTCACAGTGCATCTCTAACAAAATGTGATTTATTTTTTTCTTCCATATAGGATAACACCAACTCTAGTATATTAAATAAAACATTTCAAGCACGGAAGATTCATGCTGAAGTTTTGTTTGGGATAGCTTTTTGCCTACTTCCATTTAGGGAACTACTTTGTGGAATATTATGTGATTGGAAGTTGTTTTTTATAATCAGATCTGTTAATGTGTGATGGCTATAAGAAAATTGATACATTACTTTTTGAAAGAAAAATTATAATTTCCATCGCAACTCTCTAAAAAGTTATTTTTTCCATCACAACATTACGACCACTTTTACAAAAAGCTGGAGTCAGTACAAACAGACACAAAAAACAAGTTTTCTTTGATGCTCATGGCCGTAGGAGTTAGACAACGATTAGACTCTGTTCCAAGATTGTCTGTGTAGCTAGATAGCTATGCTTTAGTCAACTTTTATTAATATAAATAAATAAAAGTGAATGAGCTAAAGTCCTAAGACTATGAGTACAACCATCACACAATATACCTCAATTTAATTGTCTTTCATACACTTTACCTTGATGAGAATATTGTGTAAGAGTGGAGATGTTGCTTGGCTTTTTGATGGAGTTCTTGTAAGTTCTATTCTTTGTGAATGATGTAAGTGGAAACATTTCAAATCATTGTATATTATGATGAAGCATATGGCAATGTCCTCTTAAACATGATGTTCTGCAATATATTTAACTTTTTAGGATTATTCTTTTATATTTTAAGGTGCCTTCCCCTTGTAGTTTTAATTTGATGTAAAAGTAAATAAAAACTTGCATTGGGACTAGATGTGTTTTTAATTAGTAGTAGAGGATTATATCAAATTTTGTTTTGAGTTTTAATGCATTATGGTTGCTTGACACAACAGTTGCTTCTCTAAAATTACAGCATTTGCATAGCCTGGACGAAATTAATTATATTTCATGTTGTAAAAGTAGCAATCATGTTATCATTCTGTGCTTTTAAACATGGGTGAAAACTAATTTTCATAGTTTAATTACTTTTTAATGGTTTGAGGTTGGAAGATCTTCTCTAATTTCCTTGGATTAAATGGAGGCATTCATCCATAGTGAATTAGAACTTAATGTAAAATTGAAACAATCCTATGGATAACGCCACTATGATTATCATTAGCCCTACTTATTTATGTCATCTATTTGACAACTTTATAAAGCATTGTTATTAATTTATCCTTTTTTAGTATTTTTAACTACATTTCTTATGGGTGCTTCTAATATATATCTATTCAAACCAATGTTTTTTTTTCATTATGTTATATTCAATAGATGCTACTCTTTTTGGTTCTTTAATATAATCATTCATCAATCTATTCTTGCTAGTTTTTTTTAGCACCATATGAACATTCTCATTGTGCTATGCTCTACCTGGCAATAAGTGACTTCTTGTTTTTCAACTAATTATCATTAAACTCAAATTTGTTGAAATTGCTCATCATATTCTTGACTTTGTTATACTGCTCATAAGCACTTTATCTTTTCAAAGTTTTTTCTTAATTTTTAAAATTACTATTAATTTTTCAACAATTAAAATAATGACATGAAAAAAACATTCAGTGAGACAGCCCACTTTACATCTTTTGTAAGGCTTTTTATAACCAATTCAAAAAGGCAGTTAATGGTGACCTACATTATTATCCTAATTAGAAACTTATTTGTTCTTCATAAATACTTTAAATATTATTAACACTCATCATACATGTTATTTAGTAACTTCAAAATAATATTGACACGTGACCTTTTTTTCCATATTGGGCACTGAAATCAATCCGCATAGCACTCATTGTGTATCTTCTTAAGATCAACAATAATGATACGGAAACTCTTTTCCACTCTTTATATTTTTCTATTAATAATCTCATCATAAATTCACTTCTATAGGGAACTCTCATGACACGTTAAGTCATATTTATAGTTTTTTAAGCTTGCATTCCTTTTCTTCTACCCATAGTTGTCATATCCTTATTAAGTTCTATTTCTCAATAATAATCACAATCTTGAACATTTCATTTGTTCTTAAATATTAGAGCCCAAATGCTTCTCTATTCATTTTACATACTTTTACCCTTCAAATTTCTATTAAAAAGATTTGTTGGTCAAATTAATACAATTAGCTTATATCTCTCCAAATTTCAATTGATATTTTATCTATATTTAAAGATATACCAACCTAAATTTTCTATAAAGTAAATTCCACTGCACTCTTTTGGGGAAATATATTTTATTCTTTATAATTTTATTTATTATGTTGTTTGTAAATGATTTCTTTTTCAAATTTCTAGTTCAATAAATTTTCAAAATAGTTTTTAATTTTTTTTTAATGTTGTCTTAATTTTTAACTATGATCTTATAACCGTTGCTTCCACTTCAAAATTCTCTTGATCTCGTTTACCTTGCACGTCACAATCATTTTAGATTATATTTTTTTGTTTCTCTTTACTAGCCAGCCTACCATACAAATCATTAAAATTTATAGCCTTTATTTTGTTCCTTACTATCTTTATAAGACTTTTTCTTATAGTTATTGCCTTCTTCAATAGTATTTATTGTTTGCCACTTTTATTTATTTTTTCCTTTTTTTATTTTTACTATGAAATTCGTTTGTGTTTTCTCACTTCTTCACCATGTCCCCATGTATACTCTATCTGAGTAGACTCCTAAAACTTTTATTTGAATCCTCTTAATATAACTAGTTATATTACTCACATCAATTTTGGTTGAACTTAAGAATTTTAAAATCTCTTAACTATTTATCTTGAATATTGTTGTCACGATCCGAACTGGGGCTTGAAATTAATCAAGCGGAAACAGACGGTTGGACGTTGGAAATAAATTTTCTGCTATTCTATTTCTATCACTAATAATATAATATTCAAATTTCATGAATGAGTCACTAAAGAAATCAATTAAATTAACAAGTAGAAATTTGTACTTTTTTTCGATGTTCTTGCGTTCTATTTACATTTGCTTGTCTTCTATACATTTTGTTCCAAAGCTTAAAATCTAAGAAAAACATTTAAACATAATAATGAGTTATTTAAATATAACCCTTGAGTAATAACACTTCTAAATTACAGTAACACAAGAAAAAAAAAATCACTATGCATATGCTCTTTCATATTTCTATAAAAAATTTTGAAATTGTTAATCTTTCAAATTTCTTAAAAAATCTTTCCTTATACTAATGTATATATCAATTACAATTCTCAATGAAAATAGTCAAGTTTCTATGTGCATTTACTTCAACTTTACTTTTACCCTCTACTCTTTACATACACCTATCTCTTTGTGGATCACCATCAATAAAACCTAACACCTGTCTGATATTATCCAGTTGTCACAATAATTAGCAATCTAAACAACACAATTGTCTGAGATAGAAAGATCCCCACTTGCCCTGATTGATATCTCTTGTTGACATAGAAGTTAGTGATATAAATGTCATAATTATCTAGGGTGGTGCGCCCTGGCTACTTGACCCTGGTCGATATTCTTCTTCCGACACAACGGTTAGTGATCAAAACATTACAAATATCTGGAGTTGTAGAAAAATTACATGCACGGGTACGTTGTTATCCCTTGAATGTATCATTATGGGTGAACTCCTCTTAACATGCACATAAATGCATGCAAACATTCATATATAAGTTATTTTATTTTTCATAATATGCGTTCTTCTGAGGCATCTTCATTTATCTACTAACATGAATTCTTACTTTGCTGTGCAACTAATCATCATATACATCTTCCATATAATGCATATCTCTCATATCATTCTTATCTCTTATATCATGCATATCTTTCCTATTATGTCCATTTTGCATATCATGTATATCGTCAATATCAAGGATCTGATATGTCTCAGAACCAAAATCAACAAACAAACCACGATGAAACAACAATCAATAGGTGGGAGAAACACAAACAAGGGATGCTCTTACAAAAATCAAAGGAAAACAAACAAGAAACAAAGGTGATCTAATTTCGAGAGGTAGATCATCTCTCCCACACCCTTGACGTTGCTAGGAACACCTTAATAAGAAAAAGAACAATAAAACAAAAAAAACATGCATATATAAAACAAATCTTAGAACTTTCCTTTTTAACTTGCCCTTCAAACCAGTTTTAATTTCTTCTTCTTGAGTACGCTATAAAGTCTCTCGTGGACCCCACCCTCTCCCTGCTTTCTTCTCCCGCGACAACTTGCCTCCCTGCCTCTTCATCCGAATAGAGCGCTTGTTGGTTTGGGGGGCCGGTGGAATGCCCTTCGACTGTTCCCTCCTGGATCGGTCCTCTCGTTATGGGCGTAACAGTTTCTCATGCATACATATATTGGATATTATTTCTAAAATGTACATATTTTCTATCTAACAATATGAAGAATCTATTGTCACATAAATCTAATTGAACTAAAGAATACAACAACAACAACAACAACAACAACAACAACAACAACAAAGCCTTAATCCCACTACGTGGGGTCGGCTACATGAATCCTTTTTATCCATTGTGTCCTATTTAATGTCATATTTTCATTTAGTTCTAGTAAATTAAGATCATTTTTTATACAATAAGCCCAAATCTTCATAGGTCTACCTTTGTCGAATCTAAAACATCTACTCTCCTAATCGGATCTTCAGATAGTCGATGTTTAACGTGAACAAACCATCTAAGACTACTTTTTCTAATTTTGTCGATCATAGGAGCTACACCAACCCTCTCACGGATATATTCATTTCGCATTTTGTCTCTAAGTGTAAAGCCACCCATCCACCTAATCATTCTCATCTCTGCAGCACTTAACTTATTAATATGCTTCTCTTTTAAAGGCCAACATTCAACGCCATAGAGCATTGCAAGTCTCACCATTTCAAAAGATTACATGTAGTAAACATAGATTTCAAAATGAAGAAACTATTGAAATTTAGAAACATAGTTACTTACCTCGGTTACCACATTAGGTTCTTAATCTTTGGTAACTAACTGGAGGTCGTGATAACTTTTATGTTGATATTAATAACCTGTAAAACATAATATCGAACTTTAAAATTCAGGCAAGTTTACGTTAATCAAATTAATTTTCTTAAGTTCACACAGATGGAGCAACCCTATGTTAGATTTTCACACGCCCACCTCGAGCTCGCCACCTTATGTAAATAACCTGAAGTCTATAAATATTTTAAATTTTCATGATATTTTGGCTCATATCGTGATTTAACTCAAAACATAACTTATATGCTAAAACATACCTCAACCAGACTTCTCGTCAAAACCCAAACTTTCTGTTACCATCAAATCTTCTTCCCTCTTTTTAGCTTACTCCTCCCTTTACCTTGCTGATTTTGTGCTAGAAACCTATACGGAAACCAACAAATCAACTTTGCTTCTGACATGACCTCATCTCTGCTAAGGTGATCAAAAATGAAAAAGATGCACGATTCATGAAAATCTCAAAATGGAAGTTTTAAGGAACTAAATATCTCAAATAGCATGAAAGAGAGTTTCGTATCGTTATATTTTGTTTTGGAACCCGGAAACCTAGCCGACAGCTCTTTTTAGAGCATGCGGCCTGTTCGAACGTAGAACTCATGGGAAAAGGAAGATTGGGACGGGATGCATGCAACAAAACTGAGAGGTGTGGGGTGATTTGAAGGCTCTGGGATGAGGATCCTCGTTCTTCGATGCCATCCATAGCTAATTATCGTGTGGGCAAGTCAGTGGGAATAGTTAATGAGGGATTAGGTAGGGCTTTATGATTAAATAAAGTTTAATTAATTTAAGTAACTCAATATCCTATAAATTTTATATCTACCATTTTGTTTATAATTTACATATAGTGCTATATATCGAATTGATCGATTTAACATGTAGAATTTAATAAGATTGATTCAGTTGAAATCTGAGTAATGCAAAACTTGGGTTACATTTTAACTCAATCTCAAGCCACAAAAATTTTTGTAACTGATTTTTTAAAATGGATTATCACAATTGTCCTGATAGACAAAGAAATAAAGTCATTCTCAAGCCACAGATATTTTATAATTTTCAACTATTTCAGAAAAATATAATAAAAAATAAAATTAGTTCATATTCATATGATTCACATTATAACTCTAAAGTTTAATTATAAAAACTATAAAATCAAATACAACGAAACTTCAAAATGAAACAAGATTACTAGTTATGCACTCCTTATGTCTTCATCTCCTCTAAGTCTCATCCATAAATGGTTGGCAAACTTTTGTAGAAAATGAACCAAGTGGAAAAGCTTCACATAGAAAGTTACGTGACCTCTTTTATGTATTGGCTTTTCCGTTGATGAAGATTGGTTGATATGTGGACTCATTGATGAAAAGTGATGATTCAATTTAAGACTTCAATGGGGATGAGTGACGATGTTGCAGGTGAAGAGGGCAAATGTTGAGTTGTGATAGAAGGGAGATGAAAAATAATGAGTCATGCTTAGGGTCCAGACATTTTTAATATTGCAAGAGAGAAAAAGAGAGGCAATGCATATTATAACGTTTTTTGAAGTTAAAAAAAAATGTTTTGTGAAGTTGCAGCAATGGAATCATTTGGTAGGACTTGGGAGATTTGGCAATAAATCGATTTATTCATACTTTTACTTTATTAAATATGAATTTTGTTTTTCATAGACTACAATTTAGTAATTTATAATTTAATTTAACTAGCATCAAGTTGTCATTACCATGGTAAAGAAGAGCAAAAGGCACACGCCAAGTGACCATGATGAAGCTTCGTCCTGTACGTTAGATGCCTCATAGTCCAACTCTTCTTTTGATTTTCTTGTGGCAACTTTTTTCCAATCTCACCAAAGACAAACCCTAGAAAATGTCGTTCATACCATCCTAGAACAACCCCAAAAAAATGTCTTTCAATCTACTGTTTTTGAAAGATTAATCATTTGTTTCCTTCGAAGTTTCATCATTTTATCCTTGTGCAATTATTTATTGTATTATCTTTATAGGTAGTTAGCTTAATAAATATCTCCCTTTTATTATCTCTATTTATCTCAATAATCTTATTTATATTTACCTATACACTAATGTTGACATTTCGTTTTTATGATGAACTCTTCTAACATGCAATATTTTACAATCATCATTGAGATGCCTCAAATTCTCTTTTTTTGGGGGGCAGCGGGGGTGATATATATATATCTATCTATATGAATATGGCGTAACCTTGGTCTGTTGGAAGGCAGCTTCGGCGTACGTTCTCTTTGCCTTGGGTTCGAATCCCAACTAGGTCGAATTAGCACATATGGGGATCGGTATTTAGGAGACAGGATGATACGTCCGCCCAAATATATATATATATATATATATATGTATACATACATATGTATGTATGTATGTACATATATATGTATGTATGTACATATATATGTATGTATGTACATATATATGTATGCATGTATATAATGTAATGTATATATATGTATGTATACATACATGTATGTGTGTATAGATATGTATGTGTGTATACATACGTGTATGTGTATATATATGTATGTGTGTATACATACGTGTATGTGTATATATATGTATGTATGTATACATACATGTATGTGTATATATATAGAGATATATACATATATGTATGTGTGTATATATATATATATATTCTTTCTATGCATTGTGTTCTTCAGTTATCTATCTTTTTATTTAGTGCTCTCAATTTTAATGTAAAAAATAAATTTTTTTTTTTAACCAAATTATGCATTTCTCATTTTTTCCTGACAATTGGGTTAACCGAACATTGCCTACTTTTTTCTACCAGAATTTTATGTTTTAACGTTCCCCTAACTGGTGATGTCCTAACAAGCTTTTCTTTAAACAATCTAATTGAGTAGTGGCACATCATTCATGGGGAACGAATTCCTCATGATGATGCAACTAACTGAATTTGATTTAGGATCCAATTCAAAGTAATAATAGAGCATTTCAGCCATTTTGATGCATTTCAGTAAGAATGGCTGCCTTCGTTCTTTGACGTAGAGTCTGTTTTCTTGTCAAAACATGCCACTATTGTTAGTTTCATTGTAACAGGGTGCGAATCCACATTATCCCAAAGTTCATCTCCCAAAGCAAACAATTGGGACTCCACTGTTAGCATCAACCTTCAATTTTCTTATGTTATATAACCAAATAATTTTGAAATTCTTCTACTTAAGGTGAAAACAAAAATTCTAATGCAATCGGTTGGCAGTTGTTGTGCACTAATTGAAAGTTTATCGTGCTGTTTGAGTAGATAGTCTAATCTTTGAGTTGCATTAATAACAACCACCAAAAACTCTCTAACAATGTTTGAGATGCTTCTTCTTCTTCTTCTTCTTCTTCTTCTTCTTTTTATTATTTTTATTTTTTATTTGGTTCATTTCATTTCTTCTATTAATTTATTGGGCTTTTCAATTGATTAATATGCTGCTAATATCAAAAGACATGCCTAAAACTCAAAATATAGAACATTTAAATCCTACGAATTCTGTTAGAGATGCCTAACTTTTCCTATTGAACATTGAAATGAATTATATATAGCAGGAATGGCATAGAAAGATGCTATGTTAGGTTACTCACAAACCCAAACATGGATTGGAGATTATTTGTTAATGTGATATTTGTTGCATGTGTAACCTCAGTTCTACATTATGTGTAGTCTTCTTAACCTGCTGGTTGGGTAGTTTTGTCTCCAACCACAAAATTTTTAGTTTAAGGCCTAACACATACGGGCGTATAAGTAAGTAAAGTTTAGAAGAAAAAAAAAATGTGGAGTGGAATATTATTCTGAAAGCACTTCTGAAATAATAAACTGCTGCGGAGTTATGCGAGAAAGCTATCTATTATGGCTTTCACAATTCAGCCACTTCTCTTCTGTCCGTGCTGGAGAAGAGATTTATTCTTATGTCTTGATAAGTTTGAAAATTGAGAGTAAGCAAGCATCATAGCAACACTTGGTTTGTAGCACAAGGTTTTTTAGATTGATATATGTAAGAAGAACCTGTCCTATTAGTATGTTCTTTTATTTTTTTAATTTTAAGTTTGGAAGAAAATAAAAGCAGGCGCAACATCTCCGTCAAGTTCACTCCTTGAAACATGGGAGCTTCTTTGAATGTAGGAAACCCAATTTTCTTGTTTTTTTATTATTGAGAGGAAGCAAGCATCATAGCAACCCTTATTGGTTTTGTTACTCAAAGATATGTTCATTGAAAGACATTGGTGTCCGAGTCTTTTAATGATCTCAATTTTCAAACCTGAGGGGCAATATTAGTTTGTGATTGTTTTTAAGAGTTTAAAATCTATGAGTTTAAAAATTTTGCCCTTATTGTGGAGCGTGATAACCTGATGATTCTTGTTACTTTTTTTAAACTTTTTTTTTTTTTAAAATCTGTAGAAAAACCATTCAATTCTTAATTTAATTTTTTTTATTTGACTTTGCTCGATAAACTATGTAAAAGATTTGGAAGAATTTTTTTTTTTTGCAGCTTTTTAATTTTTTAACATTCTTATTTCTCAAATGGTCCTAAAAAAAGATGAATTTCTTGTAAGCCATTGAACATCACGTCTTACATTTGTTTTTAATTTTCTTTTTCGTTGAAACGGTTTTAACAGTGGGAAACAATGTCTCGCCAAATATTTAGATAAACTATGTCTAATGATGAAAATTTGCTCAGTATCATTGTTAGTTAATTCTTCATTAATGTTTTTTTTTTTCAGTGCTGTTTGAGATTTTTATTTTATTTTGTTTAAATTTTCCTGTTCTCCCAAATTTATTATTTCATAGCCTTTGGTCTACTTTTTTTATATCTAGGGTATCACATTAATTCTATTGTTCTACCTTATCATACTGTAACTTCTACTTAGGTCTACTTCTTATTGTCTTAGCTTGAACACCTTCTCCCCAATCGTCTATCTGATATTGAACTTTCTCACTCTATCGTGCTTTTCTTATCATTCTCGTTGGCGTTTTACACTTCTACTAGGCTTTTTTTTATCAGTGGCTTTACTATTTATCAACATTGGGATTTATGTAGACCTTGGCATCGATACTTTAATTGAAATGTTGAGGCTTCTTTTGGTATGCTTTTTGTCACCTAATTAATTTGTCTTTTTACAGCGGAATCAAATTTTAGGTATTTGGTGAGAAGCATTCAGTTATGACAATATTTAGCTTAATTGAAACCAGAAAATACTTTTTTAGAATGAACAGTGGATGGCATTCTAAAGCAATATTTTTCAGAATTTCAACTCTTCTATTATTTTATGAGAGCAATTTGATTGGACTCAAAATAATGGTTTAGTTTTTAAATTTGACTTATAGAATGATTAATTAAAGATTTATTTGATTAGTTTATTTAACATTAAATAATGATTTGAATAATAATTAAAATGACTAGTTATATTATTAGAATAAACTTTTTATTAGTTGGTTAGTAATTGGATAATAAATCAGACTAATCAGTCATAGCTTGATTCATTAAATGATTAATTAGTCTTGTTGAAAAATCTCGTAAATAATTATGATTATATTTCATATTTGTTGTAACTTTATATTTAGAGGGTTATAAATTATATAAGAGATCTTAGGAATCTCTATTTATTTATCTCCTTAATTAGAGAGATTAGCTGCCCCTTATATTTGTTACTATTCATTTCCTTGTCTACTATATTCTGTTTTTATTGCTTTCCTTACCAATAAGTCCTGTAATGAGTATTTATACCCCTCTTTGAATCAATAAGAATAAACTCCCTTATATTTTTCCACTGTTTTTGTGGTATCAGAGCTCCAAGTTCGAGAGAAGCGGACGAAGCAGTGGTCGAACAGATCGAGCGGCGAGCAAGCGAACGCTTGAGCTCTCTGGGCAAACAACTCGAGATCGAGCGGCCCAGAGGAAGCAGTTAGGGTGTCGAACAACGATTGAGATCGAACAAAGCTCCAAGATTGAACAGTTCCGCAATCGAGCGGCACAAATCACAGGCGAGTAGCTCTAAGATCGAGCTCTTCAGGCAACACAAACTACAAAAATTAAGATCCTAAAATATTCGTTGTGACTCTGACTCTCTTCTCTCCTTACCTCCACAAAAAAAAATTCACCAATTGGAGGCAGGGGATTTCTTCCAATTATTCGGCCACAAACCTCGTCATATTCAACGTTTAGTTCTGCAAGAAATTTGAATATTCGGCCAGTATCTACTATCTTCTTGTACTGGTTGTAGCCATCGTTTGATTTCTACTCACGATCGTTTAATAAGTCCAGGTCCTGCCAAATTCGCTTAAGAGAATTGAAATATTTTGTCACAGAATCCTTACCTTGGCAAATTTCCCCAAGTCGTAAAGTCAACTCATAAACTTGGGATTGATTTCCAAGATCAGAGTACATTTTTGAAACATTGTCCCATAATTTCTTGACTGTAGAGTAACCAAAATAATTTGCACTTATCTCTTCAGCCATGAAATTGCCCAACCATATTATTATCATTGAGTTTTTCGCATCCCAAATGACATAAGTTATGTGATTCACGTTAGACTGTTTAGTATCACTTGTGATATAGTCAATCTTTCCTCTTCCTAGGAGATACATGCAAACAGATTGTGACCATCGAAGAAAATTATCACCATTTAATCGGATTGTAGTGATCTGAATGAGATGATTTTCAGATGTATTTCTCTGAGGTTTGGACTGAGATGGCTGAAGAGGCTGGCTTGTCCTAGACGTGACTTCAAACATTTTTAGAGATGAAGACGGTGAATTTGTTCTAGCCCGAGATTCACCCCTCGAAGCAAAAATTACCACCTTTGGAGAATTACCGCCTTCGCTAGACGGGAAGAAAGGGAGAGCGGAAGATGCCACAGAGGATCAGACGCTTGCTATGGGAGAGAACATATCCTAATTGAGGTTTACACAGATGTAGATTGGGAAGATGTAAGTGATAGAAGATCCACATCAGGTTATTGTACCTTTGTAGGCGAAAACCTGGTCACTTGGAAAAGTAGAAAACAAAGTGTGGTAGCAAGAAGTAGTGCCGAAGCAGAATTTCGCTCGGTGGCACATGGACTCTGCGAAATATTATGGATAGAAAGACTCCTGGAAGAATTGAAGATTCCTATACCAGCACCTATTAAAGTTTACTGTGACAACAAGGCTGCAATCTTTATATCTCATAATCCAGTTCTACATGACAGAACAAAACATGTAGAAGTTGACAAATATTTCAGCAAGGAGAAGATAGATAGTGGTGTGATATGTATATCTTACATACTCACTACTAGCCAAACAATAGATATTCTAACAAAAGGCCTTTCCAAACTGCAACACGAGAATATAGTTAGCAAGCTTGCAATTAGTGACATCTTCATGCCAGCTTGAGGGGGAGTCTTGAAAGATCTCGTAAATAATTATGATTATATTCCATATTTGTTGTAACTCTATATTTAGAGGGTTATAAATCATATGAGGGATCTTAGGAATCTCTATTTTTTTCTCTCCTTAATTAGAGAGTATAGTTACCGCTTATATTTGTTATTATTCTTTTCCTTGTCTACTATATTCTGTTTTTATTGTTTTCCTTACCAGTAAGTCTTGTAATGAGTATTTATACTTCTCTTTGCATCAATAAGAATAAACCCTCTTATATTTCAAGTCTAATTTGGAATTTATTAGCCTAATCAATTATGGATTAATAATTATGATACTTAGGCCTTGTAATTTGTCATGTAATAATTAATGAAGTATTACTTATTGACTTGTATAATAAGATAACCTAATTATTTAAGCAAAATTATTTAAGATAAATATTTTCTAAATAATAATAGCTTAATATTACTTGTCATCTTATTTCATTAAAATGTATAATTTAATGAGTAGTTATTAATAAATATTTGTTTATTAAATTAATATAACTAAGCAGGCAAATTAGGGACTTACTGGCATAAATAATTATTGGACAATGATGTCGTTATAAGTTAATTTTTTAATAAATAAATCAGCATAGTTGATTAAGTGGTAATTAAGAGTTATAATAGTAAACTATATTAGTTTGGCTAATAGGTCAATGATAAAGATAAAAATTTGGCTAATTATCCATGCATTGATTAATTAAAATTTTAAGTTATTATCTAATAAATAATCAAGATATCAAATTAAACTTATATGAATTTCTTGATGTTCTATTTATTGTCATAGAAATTTTACCAGCAGTTTTAACTCTAATAACATTCTTGACATTAATGTTAATAGTAATTTTATAGAATTTTCATCCACTTTTTTTGACACAGCACAACAATCACTGCTAAGCACTAGGCTTCCGTTGTTAAATAAAGCCACATTTATGTATAAAATCTCAGTGATATATTTATATCAAGAATTGCATTTTGGCTTATATCCATTTTTATCGCTAAAAGTTGACACTTAAATGCCGGTTTCTCATTTGTATTATATATTTGCTAATAGATGCAAGGTACTCGAACATATCATGCTTTCAACAATATTTGCTGATATTAGTAATTTCATCTCCCTTAAATTTACATATCATGTACAAAGAGGATGTTTTGCTGTCTATTTAGATAAGCCATGCTAAAAGCTTAATGGATTAAGACTTTAGAGGATTTAATTCATTTGATTGCCTAAAAATATAAGTTCACATTTTGTTGGAGATTAGAAGCACTATTATTGAGCTTATTTTATCAGTTAAGGCAATTCATGGAAGGCTCTCTGAAAATGCTAAGGTTGCTTAGATACATTCTCCGTGGACCCAACATTTAGCTTCATGCATTGGGTAGGTCCTTTGGTTAACTAATTAATTTGTGGTAATTGTTAAACCTTTGTGCTTATAGTAGGACATTCCGCACTTGAATGAAAGAAAATATTCTAAGGGCACACTTATGGCAATGTTGTCAATAATGATGCTGAAGATGACAACAAGCACCAATGTACCTTCAATTACACTGTTAGTGTTGCCAATTTTTTCCAAGGCTCTAAACTCATTTTATAATTGCTCAAATATTTATTCAACTATAAATCAAAATTGATTTATATTGATGTGAGTTTGGCTTGATACGCACTTGATGTTGCTCTTTGATGTCTATTTTAATCAGATGTTGTTTGATAACCCTTCAAATACTAGTAATACTAGATCTACTTTAACACGTCTTTATTAGTTTCATCATAACATGCATCATTCCTGATTGATGTTAACCGAATTAAATTTTTATGTTATGTTATCATGTGTTATCAAATGAATAAAAATCATCTGAATTCTCTTTCACTACTTTTTATAATTCATAATTTCCCTAGTTAAAAAATCTCTTTTATTATGATGTTTCCTTTCATAAAGCCAAATCAAACATCCAATACCAATACACCTTTTCAAAGTTTAAGCTCCATTTCGCTTTCCCATAAATTTGATTTATGATTCATATTTTCTTCTCTTTGACTATTCGTCAAATTTCTTCTATATTCTTAAAATTTAGCGTTAAAATATTGCTTTTATTATTTGTCATCATTGTAGTATTTGGGTTTCCTTAAAACATTTGTTAATTAAACCATACCAATTCTTCAAAAACTTTACTTTGGAACTAAAGCTTATCTTTTCTTTCATGTTAACAATAACTCAACTTTGTGTTGTTTAACCTAAAAAGCATTTGATTTGATCATTTAAGAAAGATTCAAAACTGAAATTCTTGAAACTACTTTTTCAAAATGCTATATTTACTCTTAATACCTTCCACAAATTCTTTTACTGCTAGCGACTTCATCAGTTTTGATTTGTCCAGACCTACCTAGCAAATTATGTAAATCATTAAAATTTCTAGCTTTTATATTTGATTTAATTTATAATCCATCTTTATGTGTTGGGGTGCTTATAATAATATTTATGAAGTTCTAGTTTTCTTATAATTATCATGTCTCAATAAAATTAATGTTATGTCATTCCTTAAAAGCATTATTTACATTGAGTATCACCTCCTATCTTTAAATATCATCAGAATGTTTATTTTTAGGCTTATCAAGATCTTTTCATTTTCATCTTCTTTATGCAGCATGGCATTTGATTCTACATCAACTTTATTGTAACTGTAATGTTCCAACTCTGTAAATAGCCTAGGATATTAAAACTCATTTTTTCAGTTTGATGAGCTCTCGATGGTTCTATTTTCGTTGGCTCTCCCTCAAGCTTCTATTAGAAATGAGCTAGGATGTCATGGCTTTTATGAGTTATCATGTGATGACCTGTCATGATGCCTTTATTATTAAGTTACAACAAAACTTCCACAATATCATAGATGTCATGGGGAAATTATAAATTCATGAATGAAGTGTGCCCCGGAGTTATATATATAACACTCACAAACACAACCCTGCAGTTATATATATAAACACAGACACAGCCCCCACCACGTACATAAAAATATACATATACATATATATAGATACATAAATATACATTCATGCACTTAAATTTACTCACACACACATACATATTCATGGTTCTACGCGAGAGGTTTCATAAACCCATACCAACTAACTTATAATGTGTCGTATGTGCTCCTTGAAAATGCCCTATTACTAACAAACATAAAATTAACATTCATTTCATGTATTTTAGGAATGTTTTAAGGTTGATTGTTAAACCAAATTCAGCCTCCAACCTTCTTCACTTAGGTTTGGAGCTGACAAGTACAGTTTACTGATGAGGAAAGTGTTAAAATAGTCCCCGGATTCTTTTCAGTGGGGGCTATTTTAGTCCTAGAGTCTATAAAAGTGCCAAATTAGTCTCCAATTTTTTTTTATATGGATTAAAATAGTTCTAAGGAGGACTATTTTAATCCTTCATTAAAATAATTTAGAAACTAATTTGAAACCTCTATAAACTCGAGGAATAAAATGAGCTCATCTACGTAACTATTTTGACACTTCACTCTTTTACAGATATAATTCAATGTCATTGCATGGTAGTATTTGCTTATATGATTGGATTGGTTTCTGCAATTTGGATTTAACTTTGATCCATTAAGTTCTTTATTTATTCATTGCATTTTCTATCTCCGTGAAGTCAGCAACTCTACCTTGATTCGGACCTTTTTTGCATTGTCAATGATTCAGGTGGCGGAGCGATCATTATTCCTGTGGAACAACGATCACGTGCGAAACTTAATCACTCAAAACCGTAAGGTCGTACTGCCCATCATCTTCCCCGCTTTGGAGCGAAATTTGAGGGGCCATTGGAACCAAGCTGTGCAAGGTCTAACCCTAAATGTCCGAAAACTGTTCTTGGATGCTGACCAGGAACTATTCGAGGAATGCTCCCTTAAGTTCCAAGAAGCAGAGGCCAAGGAAAAGGAGTTGCAGGCGAAGCGCGAATCAAATTGGAAGCGACTAGAAGATGTGGCATCATCCAAGGCCATCACCAACGAGGCTGTTCTCGTTTCCCAAAAAGTCTCTTTTCTCAGCATGTCCACCGCCAGCCCGCTATTGAAGCAAACACATTCCAGGAAGGAAGTTTGATTTTCTTTGCATGGTGGAGGAGTTGAATCGGATGAAGGTGGATGGCTTCTGAGGCTTTTCAGATTGTTGTTTTCACAATTAGGGTTTGTGACATGAATTCAGGCCATGAAAAATGTAATTGTGTGTGTATAAGTTGGAGTTGATATAGAGTTAGATCTTGCATGGATTTCATATCATCAGAGCCTTTGAGTATTTTAGCAGCAATTTTTTTTTGTGGGTATTTTGAACTTTAGCCTGTGCCATTGTTTAATGGGAATTAGAACCGAAGTGTTGTACTAAATTATATTTCAAACAAATTGGTGATTATGATGCAATTTATGTTTAAATTTTCTCAATTTCCACTGAAGTATTTTTATCTAGTCACTCGTATGTATCCCTTTTCCACTGCTCATGAATCCTACTGGATTAAAAAATGTTGTTGATAAAGTGCACTGCAAATATTATAACTTATATATAATTAAGAATAAGGATGGTGCAATAACTCAGTATAAAAGATATTTACAAAATTGTTCAAAGCAGCTATAAAAATAGATAGTGAATATCTATACGAGAAAACCAACACTTACATTTGAATGTAGGAGTTGGCTGCGAATTTGGAAGTACGATTATGTAAAAAAATGAGAGATTACATTCCATATGATCGTGATTCATGAGTTATTATTACAAAATTCATAATTGAAAAATTAGTAAGAGCGATCAAGTTTTTATAATTATTAATTGAATATTTTATATGAAAATCTAACTTTATTTGTATTTGATTTGATCAAATACAAATCAAATTCAAACATTGAAAATTATAAGCAAATCAGGCTTGAATAATTTATATAAGCTCGACACAAGTTCAAGTTGAACATGAACAATATATAATTATACCAAGCTAAGTTCAAACTATGATATACTCAGCTCGATTCCAACCCTAATATAAAATCTAAATTAACTTTATAAGGAAATGAAAGAAAATTTTTCGTCTACTATGCAAAGATAATCAAAATTATTGCTTTAGGACAATTTGACTACCTTAGTTTTCTTCTTTAAGTCTAAATAAAACCTTTGGAGCTAACAACATCACTAGATACAAATTGACCACCTCAAATGTGCATTTACATACATACCACCTAAATCCTATGTATTTATAAATCTAACTCTTAAATTTTACCTTTTTAATATTTAATGTAGTGTTTAAAATTATACAATTAGAGACGCACCTTGAGGCACGCCTCTCCACAACTGCAGACATTTCCAAATTGAGGCATATGCCTCACTTAGATTGCTCGAGGTGTACGACTCAGAATAGCTGAGACGCGCAATAAGGCGTGTTTCACCTTAGAATCGACAGGACGATCGCCTCATATTTGATTTAGGCATTTAAAAACATAGTTTGCTCTTAAACTTGTAAGCTCCGTCTCCCATAACTTCCCATCTCACTTTCATGAATCTGATGATGCCTCTTGAAGTACTTTGGTGGGGAGTTTTTTTGTGTGATGGACATGTCAACCACAAATCTTAAAAGATTTTATCTAAATGATTTGATGTGTCATTTGAAAAAAAAATATACTATTATACGAGGTAAACATATTACTTTAAAATGGAACAAATTATCTTAATGATGAAAATTTTAATATTTATGGGTCTGTATTAACCAAAAATTTTTACCCTACCTTTTAGGTGTAAGATATGGTTTAAGCTCTCATATTAAAATATAAGTTTGAAGTTACAAAACCCTACAAAAAATCTCGATTAAAGTATTGACTTATATCATTTAAAATTCATGGTTGATTTTTTCAAATGAAAAGATTTAAGATCTAATGAGATTTTCATAAGTGGGTGTTTCAGGACACGAAACTATTTTCTTGGAATTTAAAAATTGGGACTTAAAATTCAACGGCCATGTATTGTGGAAAAGTCAAGGAAAAAGATTAAATAACTCGAGAAGAAGGTTTACCTTGGGGTTAAGATTAGAAAAAAAAAATGAAAGAGTTATGTTGGATTTGAAAGGTTGATTTCAAAATCTTTGAGTTGAATTAAAAGGATCAATATAAGTTGAAAGTTTGATGTCAACAACTTAATTTGAATGATTTGATTTGAGTTGATTTGCTTTGAATAGTTTGATTTGAAGGTTGAGATGATGATTAATTTGAAAGGTTGGTTTGAAGGTTGAAATAAAGGATGGAAAGATTTTCTAGATGTAAAACAAAGAGTTTAATGCTAAAAAAAAATCTAAACTCTATAAGGAGGCTAAATAAGTGGGCTAACCTAAATTTTGGGTGTGTCATCCCTGATTAAGCTGCCCACAGTTTTCCGTCGTCCTAGGCTCATTGGTTACCTTAGACTATTAACCAACCAAATTGGAAGATATCACCATTATTTTCATAGTGATGGTGAATGCAGTGTTCTTAATTATTAGGTAGGTTGAGGGGTATTTGTAAGTAATTGTGGGTTGTTTCCTCTTAGGGCACTTACATTGTTCAAAGGGGGTTATAGTCTTGGGTTTTATATATCCTAGTCGTTAACACCAACTAAAGTTATCCCATAATCTAACATAGGATTCTAGACTTGACTATTATAGGGGTATATGTGGACCTGAAATTTAGTTATGTGTTGGCTAACCTAGGCCTAAAAGTTGATCTACCTATGTGTGGTTTCAATTATTCATTTGAAGTTATAACATTTTCTTAATTTATAAGAATTTTTATTTGACCTTATTTTCTTATTTGATTTAATGTTATATATATATATATATATATA
>NEWO01001913.1:8668-18711 GCA_003013225.1 Phalaenopsis aphrodite
TATATACATATATATATATATATGTAAATTCAATGTCCTTCCAAAGCGGACAATGGAATTTCGATTCCGGCGACCGTCAGCTTCTTACGGGCAACTTCCCCAACTCTTAAGTGCCGACAAATTCTGGCGACTCCGCTGGGGACTAGTTCCTCTCTCCATATTAATCAGGGATAATTTTTTCATGCATCGGTAATGTGTATGTTTCCCTCTCAGATCAGATTACCCTTCTTTTTCGTTAGTTTACTTAGTCCATTTCTTCCTTGGATGAGTACAGCTAACTCTTTTGGATTCCAGGATTTTTCATTTAAACATCATAAACAAAGAGTTCAGGAATCTTTTGGGTTTTCATTTTTTTTGTATTGGTAGACTAGTTCCGCTTGGGCATTGTGCGTTGTGAAGTTGGTCCTGTACTGAGTCCTAAACTTTACACTTTCTTCACTCCTTCGAGTTTGGTTTACTTTTCTGCTAATCTAGCCAAGTTGTTGCGTCTCTTCACAGTCGTTTAATTTGTTAATTACAACCCTTTAATGCTTTAATCACAAATACATAATAATTTTGAAAAATAGAATAATAAAGGAATTCCAGTTCATAGGACAAGTGCGTCAACTTGAGTACTTCTGTCAAAACTGCATGGCATAGGACGTCACTGACTTTTGAAAATTCTTCAAATGCTGGTGACAATGTCTTCACTAAAGTTGATCTTTTCTTTCACCTCTAGAATGAAGTTCGTGTCAACAGGAATGAGCTGTCTGATTTGGCAATTATTAAGTTTGGACTAGGGTTCGATGATATTGGAGTTAAGTTCAAGAAAGTGGTCGTCATAGTAATGAAGTTTGAAACAAATAAGTCTGTGGAGCCTATGTCAACTTGAAATCGGCCAAGGAATTCTCCACTTCAAAGGTGTTGGTCGAAAAGAACCTTACTAGTGCTGTAAAGTCTGTCGTTAGAAACATTGGGACTTCTCCAAGAGCTGTTTTTGCTCCTACTACCAAATTCACTGCCACCGTGCCAGATAATGGAGAAAAGATTCTACATGAGGTAAATTCAGTCGATGCGTATGTCCCACTATTTTTCAAAATGCAAGATCGGGTCCAACTCAAAGTTCGTACAACTGACAAAGGCACAGAAAATGAGGTTGCATCCTGTAGATAAAAATTCATCTTTAACAAAGGATCAACATTTAAGTAAGGTATACCCGTTCAAATAAGAGTCAGTGTCGAAGATGTTCCACGACTTGCTAATGAGACCAGAATTTAAACTAACAGAGCTGAAAAGGCCAAAAGAGACTAACAACAAGGATCATCCCCAATATTGCCCATACCACCGGTTGCTTGGCCACACCATAGAAAATTTCTTTAGCTTCAAGGATTGGCTTGAAAGGAATTTCAAAGGTGGAAATGTAATGATCCCGAAATAGTATTTGAAAGAACAAAAAAAGGTCCTGTAAATATGAGTTCGGTTGATTTAATCAACTTCCACGCAATGACACCGGTGCTCGAGGAATAAGTGATGTTTCTCAAAAACTTCATACTGACCCTAAAGTTATCAGAGGAAAGTCAATTGAGTCCGCCTTGAAAAAACTCCAAGTCGACATTTTTCAACTTTCTAAAGATCAAATAAAAGACATAAAAGAAGAAAATTATGACCTAGCAGATTACACAGAAGGTGATTTTGCAGAAATCAATGTCATCGAGACCTGGGCCACATTATCTATGTGTGATGCTCCATCTTCTGGTGAGGAGAACGTCGTGGATGAGTGACAAAAGGCCATACAACAAAGGGATGAGCAGAACAACCGTCTCAAGAAGAAAATTGAAGAAATGATAACTGCTATGATTACAATGAAAAGATAGCACAATCACTGCAGATGACACCTCCGAAAATACGCCAGTCAGAGACCATTTATGTTGTAGAAGAGAGAAAAGAGCTCACCTCCAATGAATGATAGAAAAAGCATTCAGTTCAGGGTCCAATGCCGGAAAATGACGTTAAGAAAATGGTGGAACAACAGGTAAGAGAAATCCTGGATCGATCAAAAGGAGAGGCATTGATTATAGTGGGTAGACTTTACCCGAAGGAGTTTGATGTCATCCAATATTCCAAGGGTTTTGTATCACCTTTGTTCAAAACTTTTGATGGAACTGGAAACCCCCGACAACATGTTGCACGCTTTCGAGCAAGTTGCTGCAACACAGGGGGTAGTGATGCGCTATTATTCCATCAGTTGGTGAGCAGTTTTTCAGGAATCACTTTTGACTGATTTATAGAATTACGCAATAGCTCGATAAAGACACTTGCAGAAATGGTAAACCTTATTATCCCACAATTTGTCGGAGTTCAGTACCATGTCACCGTTGGTGATCTCGTGGTCAAGCAACAAAAATTGACTGAGACGTTAGTAGATTATATCCTGCGGTGGAGAAACCTCAACATGAAGTGTGAACCACAGCTTCAAGAGCAACATGCAATCAAAATTCTACTACAAAGCATCCATAGTCCAGTAGGTTTCTTACTTAAGGGACTTACGATCAAAACTTTTGAGAAGCTACTTAGGGAAGCTGCAAGCCTGCAAAGAGAGGCCAACTAACTTGAATGCTCGAAAGGGGCGGACGAGCCGAAGCCAACAAAGACATCTGAAATGAGATCAGAGACAGTGGCAGAAATTGACAGGGGTAAGCCAGTCGATGAAGATCTAAGCTGAGTCGCCGCGATAGATTTACTAACATCAACAACGGTACAATCAACAACACAATTGATATTCATCCCAACAAAAGCAGCACCATATGGATGGAAGGCAGGGTCAGTCTATGACCAAACTGTTAAACAAGGTATATCTCTTCAAGAATGAGACAGTAGGATTTGATTAAGAAGCCTGAGTTCAGATTGTCAAAGCCGAAGAAATCAGACGAGGTCAATAAGAAATGACATTCGAGATATTTCCCCTACCTCAGATTCATTGGACACACCATAGAGGAGTACTGTAGTTTTAAGGGCTTGCCTGAGGAGAATTTCAATAATAGGGACATAACGATCCCAGAATAATATTTGAAAAGGACCTGAAATAGGTTCTATCAGTATAACTTCGGTCGATATGTTTGACCCAACTGACCCCTACACAATTGACAGCGAATAAAATGCCTCTTGGCTACTATTATTGTTTAAAGGGCATATTAACATGATCAGTGTTAGTCTGTCCCATCCCTCCCACCGTAACGAATGAAAGGAAGGAAAGAGCTTGTTGTTGTCCAGAATTGTTCGATATTTGGAAAGCTCATCACATCAAAAGAGAAATTGAATGTTTTAATACGAATATGATTTCAGGAGAGAATGAAATTAATGCCCTAATAACTGAGTCATTTAATTTAAAGAATTCAGACTGGGTCCTAAGTTGATTTCAGAGTAAGATAGTGTGGTTAAAATACGAGTAGTTGACTCGGGATATCACGAGCCTTTTAATTTCTTGTCATGTGACTGGGTCCTGACTTTTGAATGAGTTATAATACCCTGGAATCCGTCTTAAGAAATATTCAAGGATTACTAGTCAGGGGAGTTTGGACATTCAAAATCCTTAAAAAAAAATATGTTCCACCAGATATAGTGATTCTCAGAAACAAAGGTAGCAAAAAAAATGTGTGAAAATCCCCCGAGAAGAAGCTTGAGGTGAGCATATAATAAAAAATTGGTGTCTGAATTTAGCCATTCAAAATCCTTAAATTATGCTCTACCAGATATAGTAATTCTCAACAAAGAAAAAAAGAGATTGTGTTAAACACTTGAAAAAAAAATATCAAAGCAAAAGAAGAGTCTCCCTGGGAAGAAGCTTGAGGTGGACGTATAATTAAAAATTGGTGTCTGAATCCTCCTCTGATTGATAAGACTTGAAATGTTCTCTTAAGAAAGTTCTTTTGATATTATATTCAAGAAAATGTTAAGTGATGGCGACTCTTTTGGTTGGCTATTAATTGACTCAGAAATATCTTTGGACAATGAAAAATGTTTTAATCACATGAGCATAAATTTTGAAATCTGCTTAGGTTTGGACGAAAGAATTAAAGAAATAGCGATGATATTAACAATTAATGGAAATTCAACCCTGAAGTCATATCCTTCAGTGCCCAGCAAATACAACTTCAACGTCAACTCAAAGAACGTTAGAGCGATTTCTCAAAGACAACTTGAACAACATTTACAGAATCAATGTCAAAGTAAATGACAAATATTACTAAAGAAGCTACGAAGTTGCGACCTCTCCAGCTATTGTGTCCTTTGAGATAACACGTCTTTATTGGTACTTGAAAGAATATAATTTCGATAGCACCTTAAAGTGTGGGTTATTCTCTAAAACTTATATTTAGTCAGTAGACGATACTTCAAGAAGTACTGTGCCTCGTGATGTTTCAGAGACAAAGACTCGTTCTTAGAAGCAAGGATGTCGCACTTGTCTAAAACTGGGTCCAAATCCTAAAACAAATGCAACAAAATAAAATTCAGCACCAAACAAAATAAAAGTCAACATTGAAACAAAATTTTGCACCTCATAAATTTTTGTGAATTTCTGCACAAACATTTCAATAAAATTCACCCATGTACGAACTTATACAGATGTTCTCCACACTTCGGAAAAATTTCATGATCTCTACATAAATTAAATCTCAGCAAAATTCCTTATGGAATTCCTTATGCAATTCTCAGCAATTCTCAGCAATCTCAGCACTCAGGATAATCTTTCATCCTACTCCTCACACTGGATAGGTGTAAGACCTCTAAGCTTGTTGAGGCATCCAATTCCTACAATTTTCTTCAGGATAAGGGAGTAAACCAACAAGGTACCCGATTCCTTTTTGCACTAGATAGGTGTAAGACCTCCAGGTTTTGTTGATGCATCTGATTCCTACAATTTTCTTCAAGATAAGGGAGTAAACCAATAAGGTACCCGATTTTTTCTTACACTGGATAGGTGTAAGACCTCCAGGTTCTGTTGAGGCGTCTAATTCCTACAACTTTCTTCGGGATAAGAGGGTAAACCAACAAGGTACCCGATTTCTTCTTGCACTNCACTCGATAGGTGTAAGACCTCCAGGTTCTGTTGAGGCGTCTAATTCCTACGATTTTCTTCAGGATAAGGGAGTAAACCAACAAGGTACTTGATTCCTTCTTACACTGGATAGGTGTAAGACCTCCAGGTTCTGTTGAGGCGTCTAATTCCTATAATTTTCTTCAAGATAAGGGAGTAAACCAACAAGGTACCCTATTCCTTCTTGCACTGGATAGGTGTAAGACCTCCAAGTTTTGTTGAGGCATCTAATTCCTATAATTTTTTTCAGGATAAGAGAGTAAACCAACAAAGTACCCGATTTATTCTTGCACTAGATAGGTGTAAGACCTCCAAGTTCTATTGAGACGTCTGATTCTTATAACTTTCTTTAAGATAAGGGAGTAAACCAACAAGGTTCCTAATTCTTTCTTCCACTGGATAAGTGTAAGGCCTCCAGGTTCTGTTGAGGCTATCCAATTCCTCACCTCTGAGATAGGGGTAAGACCCCCTAGGGCATCCAAAAATTCTCTCTGGAACAGTTAATAAGTCCTTGCAGTGTGTTTGAGGAACCTGTTCCACCCACACCAAATTAATATATGAAATTGGGAGGAAACCAGCAAGGTACCCAATTTTCCATGCACTGGATCGAAGTAAGCCAACAAGGCACTCTATTCCTCCGCTGTCGCACTGCAAACACATGATAAGGGAGTAAACCAATAAGGTACCTGATTCCTTTGTACACTGGATAAGGAGAAAGCCAACAAGGCACCTTATACCTCTGCTACACCATATTAGCACACACTGGATAAGGGAGTAAACCAATAAGTTACTTGATTCTTTTGTACACTGGATAAGGAATAAGCCAACAAGGCACCTTATACCTTTACTACACCATATTAGCACACACTAGATAAGGGAGTAAACCAGCAAGGTACCCAATTCCTTCTTGCACTGGATAGGTATAAGACCTCCAGGTTCTATTGAGACATCAAATTCCTCACCTCTGAGATAGGAGTAAGACCCCTTAAAATGGATAAATGCATCCAATAATTCTCGTCAGGATAGTAAGCCCTTGTTGCGTGCACAAGGCTTTTCTAAATTTTGTCTTAGTGTTTGTACACTTTGTTACATCGACACAGACTAAGCGTACATGAAATGGAATGCACATTATGCTACACCCACTTGTGGCTATGTCAATTTCTTTGTCAAATCACAATAATACTTTGCCAGATTACTTAACCCCGGTCAGGTCATGGCCACCTTTCTACCGAATCACGACAATACCTCTATATTCACACCTTCCTTCCCCTAACGGATATAGGTTGAATCTTTATAATATCTGAGCTGGGTATAAGATCTATTTATGTGTACATGACATCCTAAACTCTGTTTCTTTGGCACTTGCTACCACTGAGACCATATACCTCAAATGGTTCAATAGTGTCTTTGACTAGCTCTCAACTAGAAGATGAATCCATTTTCTTTTCTTCCTGACCTTGTCTTCCATGATATTACACATATTTTATTTTATTTGATAATTCAAAATCTTAATTATACATCAAAATTTCTGTCTACTGATCCCCAACAATGATGTTGCTCATCCAAATTCACAGCTTCTAAAAAAATAGACACACACATCAACATTTGATAAATATCCTTCTTGTTCATCCCCAACGGATAAAACCTTCTATATCACCAATGGGTGTTCACTAAGCTACCCATGGCGGATACTAACATAATTCCTCCCTTACTGAGTTGTATACTCTTTAAGGGAAAGTAAACTTCAACCTTTCTCGATTAGACCGTTGATCACCTCGGTCAACACCAATACGCGCGGGGTGCATGTTTAGCACACCACACATATTGGGGTCCATTTGTTGACCTTACTTTTGGGTGAGGGTTTTGGGTCTTTCCTTTAGTAACTAGGATCTAGCCTTAGGACTTTCTTAATGACTGTCTTAGCATCATATAAATGGTACCCACCTTCTCCTTGTATATTTCAAATAAATCTTTGTTCTCTATGTTGATTCTATATGTGATCAATAATATTTAATGCAAAGATTAGAGAGCAAAACCCTGATGAGAATCCCCATAGGACTACTTGACCTTAGGATTGACCTTAGGTGTTGGTCTGGAGCTAGTTCACTCACTTGCACTCGCTGCCACTAACTTTCACCCCTATTCACTCACAACACTGAACCCAACTTGTTGCCTACGATCCCTTGATACTTTGGGAGACTTATGCAGATGGTATCATAGACCCTCTAACCCTAGGCTGGGGTTTAGCTAGAACCAGTACATAGATGACCAAAATGGAGATGCCTTTATTCCATGGCTCAAATCAGGATGGTTGACACCTCAATTTCACCAATTACCAAATTTAGTCTCTTGCCCCAAAATCAATTTGGACTCTTCAGTTGACCTCAATTTGATCCCAATTTTCCCCAACTTAAATCCTAAACTCTTCATAACAATCCTACAAATCCAATTGGACCTTAAATTGGCCCTGGTCATGCCTCAATTTTACATAATTTCAACCAACATTCAAAATCCCCAAATTTGCCCCAAATTGGCTCTCTCCCAAAATTCCACCAAATTGAATTCCCAAACCCCAAAATTGACACCCAATTGATGTTGAGAAATCTTTATAACATTCTCATAGACCATTTTGAATCATTGATTTGGACATAACCCAACCAAAGCCTAACCTAGACCCGAGTCTAGCCCAATACCACCAAATGGACTGAAAGCCAAAAATTCACCAAATTGACCCTCCCAATCAACTCAGAATAACTTCAAACATTTTTAAAACATCTCAAGACAACAATCTACACCATCCTGATCAATCGAGCTTGAACTAAAATTTTGATGAAAATTGAATTGGGACGTGTTTTTTGAACCAATCAGCAATGAGGTTGCCCGGACGACCCTGGATGACGAAACGGACTGCGCCGGTACGTCCAAAACGTTTATTTTGCTTAAAGGAGATGTTCATTTCATGATGATGGCATGTCTAGGAGAAAATACATAAAATAGAGCGTATAATAATAATAATAATGATATTATTGTTATTATAATATAAATTTCTTTTTTCCTTTTTCTAAAAAAAAAGAATAGCCCTAAATCCTATCTCCATCTCTCTCGCTCACGCCTCGCTCTCCCGTTCGCACACGAGTTGCACTCCTCCTCTCCCGTTCACATGCGAGGCCGAACCCCTCTCCTCCCTCTCGGTTTCTTCCTCGAGCTGCATGCTTCTCGCCCGATATGCTATCCTTATCGCGATCTTATCACCTGCTCTCCCTGAGCAGCACGCGTGGGAGAATCCTTCCTCTTTGCTTCTCACCCATGAGCAATCTCGATCATGATCTTATCACCTGCTTTATGTCGTCGTATTCCCGCCTCCTTTGACATTGGTGCACCATGGGTAGGTTTAGGTAGGCTTTTATTCTCCTTGGTGGTTATAAGAAACCCCATTTGGGGAGTTCCCAAGGGGCTAGCGAAAATTTTGGGAGAGGGGGAGGTGCTGCCAAAATTCCCATTGCTTGGGGTTTGCTTTCTCTTGGAGCTCCGTAGCTTGTTCTCCTTTGTTCTTTCTTTTAGGTCGGCCAAGTAAGGTAAGCCCTCTCCATTCCGTTCTTTCATTTTTTGGTGTTACTTTGCTAACAGAGATTACATGGGGGAGGAAGAGGCTGCTATTTAATAGAATGAGCCATGAAAACATATAATTTAGAGACTCTGTTTTGCTGCTCCTACCTGAAACATGCAGTTTGGACTTTTTTTTTACGTTGGTTTTGGTGGCTCCCTTGTTGCCCTTACGTGAAGTCTATTATTTCGTCATCTTATGTGTTGGATTTGATGGGCTTACTAGTAATTTAAGTATTGTGGTTGTTGCCCTACACTGAAATTATATATTTCGCAATCTCTCATGATGGATAGATTCCTGCTTTTGGTGAATTGGTTGACTGTGAAAGAAATTTTCATACATACCACCCAATTCTTGTATATTTACATATTTAACACCCAAACTTCACACATACCACCTTCCTTTATGTATGAAATGAGGTGTTTCCTTCAGATCCACGTGCTTCAATACTCCATGATAAATTTCTGATTTGTAAAATGTGAGAAGAGGTTAATCCGAGTCTAAATTCCCAAAGTTCTTTAACTCTCTTCATAAGGTGGATTTGTTGTCTGCTTAAACACGGTTCGAGACAAATTTTGCGCAAATTTTCAAAGGGACACTTGTTATAAACACTCCTTGAAGTAATTCATTGAGTCTAGACACTTTGGAATGTTCTTTTATGAAGGGATATTTATCTTGGATCAATGGACATGTCTTTTGAATTCAAAAGACTTGACTATTGGACAAAATTTTTGGGGGAATTTTGATTTCTTTTTGGAGGGATGCAACCTGTGATAAAGGAGAGGGAAGTCTAGGGCTTGAAGGAGAGGAGTTTTGGGGGGCATGATGAGTGTGGCGTGAAGAAGGAGAGTTAGAGAGATAAAGAGAAAGTCAAGGCTTGGTGATTTTCTTCCAGGATTGTAAGAGGAGAGGGAATGTGAGAGATTTCTTCTTCATTACACTTCTAAGAGAAAATTGAGAGTGTCTGTCAAGAGGAAAAGGCTAGGAGAGAACTTCTAGGAGTTTGCTTGGGAAGGATTGCAAGATAAGTTGTGTCTTTTATTTCTTTTGTTTTGTAAACTTATTTTTATATATGAAATGCATGTTTTGTGGTATCCCACTCATGAATTCTGAGTAGTCTTCTTTATCCTTATCCTTACTTTCAAATATGATTTTGTGAAGAATTGATTTTCTTTTATATGGTTTTAAATGTCGAAAATTTGTGATGATTTGAACTCGGATCTTCATTTACTTTCCGATCCAGCCAAATGAAATGTAATAATGTGTTGAGAAACATATTTTCTTAATGGGCTATGATTTCTACAGCATGAGGAGAATCACATTTGATTTCATGAAAGAGTATTTCATCCATGGAGTTGGGTGTAA
>NEWO01001914.1:10105-21231 GCA_003013225.1 Phalaenopsis aphrodite
TGAAGTTCAAAAATCTTCTCAAAATTTTCATTATATTGAGGTTAATTACAAAGCTTGGACCCGGTCATAGACATTTGACCACATAGATAACCTTAAAACAATCAAAGTTTCAAAGTTTTCAAAGCAAGCAGAGGTAAGCAACATTAAGCAGCATCATGTTGTGTAATAGGATTTCAGGTATCGTCCATTTATCGGTAACATGGGTCGTTCACCCTGGAAGTCCACTAACTGGTAGGCTCCTCCTGTATAGACCTTCTCAACGACAAATGGTCCCTCCCAAGTTGGCTCAAACTTCCCACCTATTTTACGACGATCAAGAATAGGCCTTTTGAGCACAAGTATGAGGTCACCAATTTTGAATGTCCTTGGGCGGACCAATTTGTCATAGGCTTGTACCGTCTTTGTCTGGTAGAGCTCCAAATGTTGTTGTGCTTCCAATCATATTCCCTCGAGACTCTTCAGTTCTTCAAATCTGAGTTTTGCACTTTCTTCCGTTGTGAGTTGGTTGGCAAAGGTGACTCTAAGAGATGGTGTCTGGATTTCTAGTGGTAGCATGACCTCAGTCCCGTACATGAGCATATAAGGTGTACACTGAGTGGGAGTCCTGAAAGTCGCCCGGTAGGCTAAAAAGGGTTCTAACAGTTTGTTATGCCAATCCCTCTTGTTTTCATTTAGTGTTTTCTTCAAAATCTGTACCAGTTTCTTGTTGAAAGCTTCAACCAAACCATTTGCTCTGGGATAGTAAATTATAGAGTATCTCCAATCTATCCCATGTCTTTTGACGAAATTGTTGATCTTTGTACTTTTGAAAGTTGTCCCATTGTTAGAGATTATTCTTCATGGTACTCCAAAACAATAGACAATTTGGCTTTTGAAAAATTGTAGGACGTGTTGTGTCGTAACCTCACGTAACGGTATTGCCTCTGCCCATTTGGAGAAGTAATATGTAGTGAAAAGTATAAACCTGTGTCCTTTGGAAGATGGAGGGTCTATCGAACCTATTATGTCCGTGCCCCCAACACTCGAATGGCCACGAGGCAACAGTTGGGTGTAGCATATTTGGAGGCTGGTGTAAGACCACCCCATGCACTTGGCATTGGTGACATCTTCTGGTTGTATCCATGCAATTGGACTTCATTGCTGACCAATAATATCTGAGTCTTTTGATCTTTATTTTCATTTTTGGCCCTGACTGGTGAGCACCACACAATCGGACATGTACTTCTTTGACAATATTCTGTGCCTCGGCTCTGCTCAAACACTGTAGCTACATTTGGTCGAACGATCTTCTGTAGAGAACATTTCTCACCAGGTCGTAAGACATGACCCTTCTTGTGATATGGTGCGCCTTAGACTTGTCTTCTGGCAGCTTTCCAGTATGCAAATATTCTATTAATGGCTTACGCCAATCTTCTTTGATGTCTGCAACTGTATTTATTATTTCTTCTTTTCCAAGCTTGTGTAGAGTTTCGAAGTCGTTTCAAGACAAGACTCGTCTTCCTTGCACCATGACTTAGATGGAATCCTTTGGGGGACACGCCATTTCCTTAGCGAGTTTTGCTAGAGTGTCGGCATGAGCATTATCTCCCCGAGGAATCCGGTAAAAAGTCACCTCAGGAATCTACTCCAAGAGCTTCATTGTGTACTGATGGTACTCTGCTAGTCTTGGTTTCAAAATTCTGTATTGTCCGGCGACTTTCTCGATGATAAGTTGAGAGTCACCATAAATGACAATGTTTATTATATCCATTGAGATTGCCAATTCCAATCCGGTGATTAAAGCTTCATATTCTGCTTCATTGTTAGTGCACGACTCTGTCAGGTGGTATGAGAACCTCAACATACCCTTATCTGGCGTAATAAAGATCAAATCGATCCCTGTCTTGCCTGGTATAACTGTGTCTGATCCCTAGTCTTTCCTGGCCGACGAAGCACCATCAAAGTACATTTCCCAGCACTGTGCACTAGAAAATTCCATTTATAGTATTTGCTCGTCTGGTAACTTATCGTTGAGAGAGGACCCAGCTGGTAGTGGGTGCGCAGCGAGAAAATCCGCTAAAATCTGTCTCTTGATAGCGCAGAGGGTAACAAAAATTATATCAAATTGCAATAAAATCATTGACCACCTTGCTAAACGTCCAAAAAGTATTGGTCGGTTCATCAAATATTGCAATGGATTGACTTTCAAAATCAGAGTAATCTTATGAGAAAGCATGTAATGTCTAAATTTTTGGGCTGCAAAAATTAATGCAAGATAATGCTTCTCAATAGGTGGATACCTTATCTCCATCGGTGTTAGACGACGATTCAAGTAGTAGAGTGCATTTTCTTTGCCCTCATCATTGACTTGGGCTAAGAGGGCTCCGAGAGAGTCATCCAACGCCGCGGTATAAAGTATTCATGTTTCCCCGGGCTAGGAGCTGCCAAAACAAGAGGTGTCATTAAATATTGTTTAACATCCTCAAAGGCCCGCTGGCATTTTTCTTCGCAAATAAATTTGGCATCCTTTTTAATCAATGCCGAGAAAGGCTGACACCTACATGAGAGATTAGAAATAAAGCGTCTTAGATATGCCAACTTCCCCTGGAAGAAACGTAGTTGCTTCAAGGTTTTAGGGGGAGGCATTTCCAAGATAGCTTTAATCTTATCCGGGTTGATCTTGATTCACCGATGACGGACAATGAATCCTAGAAATTTCTCAGAGGTAACACCAAAGGTGCACTTTAAGGGATTCATTTTAAGGTCATATCATCGTAACCATTCAAACACGATCCTCAAATCGTACAAATGGTCTATTTTCTGTTTACTTTTAATAACCAGATCATCCACGTAGCATTCTACTTGATTGTGAATGAGGTCGTCAAAAATCTTTGTCATTGCACGCTGATATGTTGCTCCGGCGTTCTTTAGGTTGAACGACATCACTGTGTAGCAGAAAATTCCAATCGGTGTTCTGAAGGCTGTAAGTGCTGCATCCTCGGGAGCCATCTTGATTTGGTTATATCCCGACAATTTGTCCATGCAGGAGAAAATTTCATGTGTCGAAGCGATGTCCACCATCATTTCTGGTATAGGTAGTGGAAACTCAACTTTTGGACATACTTTGTTCAAATCTCTGAAGTCGACACAAACGCGGGTATGCCCATTTTTCTTTTTAACAGGTACAATGTTAGCTAACCACATAGGGTATTTCTCTTCTTTAACAAAGTTGGTGTCTATCAACTTTTTCACTTCAGCTATGACTTGGATAGTAGATTTAATTTCACAAAGTTGGTATTTCTCTTTCAATTCATTGATAGTAGATTTAATTTCCTCCTTAAATTCTGGGGGAGCATCTTCTATTAATTGATTAGTAGAATCATCCTCCACATCGAGGCAATCCTCTTCTGACTTACTAGTAACAACCATGTAAAATTCAGAATCATCGATTGGTCCAACTATACCAAATCTGAGACCTTCTTTTGAATTGGGAGTTTGACTTTTAGCATTCCATAGTTTTTCAAAAAGTTGAAATTTATCTTTTGGCATTCATTTTGGTAAGTGTTCTTGTTGAATTAACTTTTGAACACAAGGCAAGAAGTAACCAAAAGGCAATTCCATTAATTCGTTAGAATCAACATCCAAATTTACATGTTTTTCAAGCTCAGTAAAGGTAAAAGGATGGTAAAATTTGATCGGCTTTAAACCAACACTACTGACTTCCTTGACCTCTAAACTCTCAACCTTTTGCGGAAGAATCAGAGTAAGGGTCATAGTATTCATATAGTGGTTTATCCGATCATACATTGTTTCATATTCATTCCTCTCTGTATCTTCTAGGGATATCTCATACTGACGTTTCTTCTACTTTGTCATCATTATTTCATCTTCAGAACTGTCTTCATCACCAATGTTGATAGTTGGCCTAGTTTGTTCAACAATTAAGTTGAACTTTCCTCGTCCGCGTCCCCGGCCTCGACCTCGGGTGCATGAGCTAGAAGAACCTCCACCAACTCGTTGTAAGGGAGTGGTAGAAAGTTGTTGAAGTGGAGTTGTATGGCCTCCTTTTTGTGGCTCTTCTGAATCTTCATCTTTGCTTGTCAAAATCTCACGCGAGAAGACAGACTTCTTTGGAGGCGCGTAGTAGGCAACATCTTCATGGATACCAACTTCATGCACTGAAAATGGTTGTAAGTCTCCCTTGATGCAATTTTCTTGACCATCTTTGTGGTATTTAATGCACTGGTGTAGGGATGATGGAACCATATTGTGCTCATGAATCCATGGTCGACCCAATAGAGCGTTAAAAGAGGTCTCGGCGTGGATGATAAGAAATTTAACGGTTGTTACGAGTTCTCCAACCTTCATAAGTATTGTAATTGATCCAAGGGCTCTTTCTCCCTTTTGGTTGAATCCTCTTAACATAATTTTATCGGCCCTAAGCTCTTGAGCTTCAATATCCAAATCGGCCAAAGTTCGTAGGCTCATCAAGTTAAGAGATGCCCCAGGATCCACTAATACTCTGGACAACACAAATCTGCTGATGTTGATGGAGATGTAGAGCGGACGGTTGTGGTCAGCTGTACCGAGCAGCAAGTTTTCATCTGTGAAGGTTACCCCTGACTATTCTCTCAATGAGCAAACTTCATCTGAGGATGTGCTAGCCAACTGAGCTAAGAAAATTTTTGGATCAAGTAAAGCTATAACCAGAGATTCTCTCATCTCCTTTGAAATGATCAGAGCATTGTAGATGCTTAGTTGGGCAGACAACTTCCTAAGATGAGCTAGCACATTGTAGTCTACTTTGTATGATCCTCCGATTTTATCTTGATTATGTGGTTCTTCCACTGGCAGAGATGGGGGTATCTCTTCTTGAGTCATTATCTATTTTCCTTTGTCTATTGAAGCTGTTCTTGATGGCAACACTTTTTTGCTCTTTAAGTTGACTTCTGTGATTTCTTCTTCTTGAGATATCATTATCGAATCTTCCTGTGTCTCTTCCTCTTCGTTGGAAAGATACAAGTTGATGGAAAGCAGTGCACCATAACATTTGAGAGTTGGCTCTTCGTTATCGGTGGTGTCGTAAGCGATATCATTGATGTCTTCTTTGGACTTGACAACGAGTTCATGAGACTCGAGTACGATTTAAGGATCATTTTGGGGATCAAGATCGCAGCTAGATCGATCATAATCAGTTACGTTATTACCAAAAATAATCTAAACGTAGCCAAAATCATAATCATTAAATTCATAAGACTCCGGAGGGACAAAAAGATAATCATACAAAGTCAAGGGTTCAAGGATTTTCTTCCCCAAATCCGAGACAACCAGTCTAGTAGAGGCAGCCCCTATCCTACCCCCCCGTGCTATCAATCTTGGCAGTGACACTTTTATTCTTCTTGCTCTTTATCCTTGATGATGACAGATTTTTTAATGAAACCTTCATCTCGGGCTCGGTATGCTGCGGACTCTGAATGGAGGCTTATTTTGATGCAGACTGTATCTTGTTCAATATCTTCTTGGACGATCTGCTCCAGACCTCATTCCACTCTTCTTCGGTGTTCGTAGAAGCTTATTTTGATGAATTCTGCATTTGAATAAGGACCCTCTTGAGTTCATCCAAAGTTGTACTCCATCCATCTGTTTCGGTATACAGATCGATCAAACAGATTGACTCAGCTGAAACCATGTTTATGGAACCTTTTTCAGGTTCTCTCAAATACTCCTTTGGGATTTTTATATTCTCTTCCTTGAGGTTCTTCTCGAGCCACTCTTTAAAGATAAAACACTTGTCCATAGTGTGCCCAAGAAACCAGTGGTAAGGGCAATAATTTGGTTCATTCTTCTTATCCACCTCTTCGGGTTTCTTTGGATCAAGTAGTTTGAATTCTGGTTTCTTCATCAAGCTTTTGAATATTTTAGGTACAGCTTCATCCTTGAAGGAATACACAACTTTTTGTCGCTCTAACAGGGATATTCTTTTACCCGATGTTCGAGGTGATCCCTCATGAGACTGCCGTTGGTTGGATTGACTGCTCTGTTTATGAGAGTACTGTGACGAAGACTGGTGATGCTCTTCTGCATATACCTTTATCGGCTGCTTTCCTTTGTCGATAGTTGCGACTACTCCTAATTTCTTTTCAAAAACTCTGGTCATCTTAGCCTTTTCATGCGGCTCCTGCGCTTCATTTCTTCTTGAAGATTGCTAACTTTACTGAGTAGCTTCTCGAAGGATTTGATGGTGAGTCCCTTAAGCATGAAAGCTACTGGCCCATGAATGCTTTTGAGTAAAATCTCAACCACTTAATGTTTCTGTAGCTGAGGTTCACATTTCATGCTAAGGTTTCTCCACCTCAAAATATAGTCTGCCAAGGTTTCACTGAGCTTCTGCTTCTCCATCATGAGCTCTCCAATAGACGCATGATGTTGTGCCCCAGCAAAACTGACCTGTTAGGTAGGTCAGCGTACCAGTCGAAAGCAATCCCTGACAAGCTGCTAACGAACTGCTGGCAGAGTAGAGCTTCATTATTCCTCGTGTTGCCACAACTGGATCGAAAATGTGCTATGTGCTGTCTGGGATTTCTAGTCCCATCAAATATCTTGAAGTTTGGGACCACAAAACCCTTGGGTAAAGGGACGACATCAAACTCCTCCGGGTAAGGTCTACCCTTTAAAATTGATGCACCGCCCTTGAACTGGGCTAAGGCATCCCGTACTTGTTCAACCATTTGCTTGAACTCTTTTTCTAGAATGGTACCTAACAGAGAATCCTTCTTTAGTTGTTCATCTTTGTCTGCCGAATTCGCCTCCCTTCTTTCATCTGTGATGTGTATGATTTCTGGTTGAATAATCTTTGGAGAAGCCAATCTTGGTGCTTGTGATTGCCCCTGAATGGTGGTCATGGCGGTCATAGCTGCAGTCATCTCTTCTATTCTTTTCTCTAGTAGACTCACTTATTCATCCCTTAGGAGGATAACCCTACGCAGCTCATCTATGGCATTCTCTTCGGTGTGGGGTTGAGCCTCGCGCGCAAATGTGGTAGCTCTGGTTTTGATTACATGGACATCAATGAAATCCTCCTCCAAGTAATCACTGTTATCAAAATCTTCATTGTCACTATTTATGGAAACTCCGTGCTCTCAAGCTAACTCAGAAATCTCGCCTGAATTATCGATTCCTTGTATGCTTTAAGATCTGGAGGACCCTGATGGACATCCTCTACTTGTTCCTCCATCTTGTTGGCTATTGTTGTGACGATGTTAGATATTTCAGGCACTAGTTTTACTTCCTATCTTGCAGGCCCACTGAACTGTATCGGTGTAATGACCTTGGGTACCCATACCCTTTTCTTCTTTGACGATGATGTCTCAAGATGGAACGTCTTAGTAGAGACATTGGTATGTCGAGCGAAGGTATGCTCCCCGTGGTGTAGACTTGCTATAGTGTCAGGTAATCGTCTTATTTTTCTTTCCGAGATTGCAGGAATGACGGGTAAGATTTTTGGACCCAGTCTCAACTTAATCGGTCGGCGACCTGCTGTCCCGGTAGTGGTACGATCAGTGGCGACTATAGTAGTATCAATTCGGTTTCCCAAACAGAACCATATGGGAATACGGGTACGTGACTTTTCAATCAACTTGTGAGACTTTCTAACGGACTTAACATCCTTCAAAATTTCTTCTTTCATAGGAGGGGAAATCACATGTCCCACTCATTTAAGTAACTCACTAACAGAACATCCTTCTTTAGTAGCAAGCCTTCTGCAGACTGCACTAACTCAGGTGATGGGAATGAATTTGTTTCCCTCCTCACTATGTCCACAGAGTGATGGTAATGCGGCAACAATCTTCCAGATACTCTCATATCCATCAGTATCTGTCAGAGGATGGAATCTACTCCCTTGTAGGAGTGGATAAATTTCTGGTAACACCTCTTCAATTCGATGAGGCTCCTTCTCAACAGGTGTGTTCTCAGGAGTCTGGGCTTTCATGGTCCTCCGAACTCTTCTATTGTGGTTCCTCTTCTGAGTTCAGGTTAGTGGTACAATCCTTGAGCTCGACCCGATTTCAAACACGGGTGGTGGGAAAGTTAATCCCTCAGTCAGGTCTTCAACGACCATCACTTCCTTCCCCTTAGTAGCAACGGGGATAGCAGGTTTGACGGGTGTCATGACCGTAGTAGCTTTAGCCTTCTTGCAGGTAGAGAAGTCTTGAAGGCAGTTCAAACTAAATTCTGCAAACGGTTTTTGCATTTCTGGAGCAGCGATCTCTATTCCCCGAGGATGACCTCGAGATCTTCAAATCCAGCTCTGAATTTGATGGTGAGAGCGACGTTACGGGGGTTGCGATTTGTTGGCAGATTGCAGGAAAAGGTCAGCGTTGGGTAGGCCATTGCAGTGGGCTTTAAAACACAAAGTTTTAGGGTTAGCTATATGGCCAAAAACCTCGTAATCTTTAGTGCAACCACTGAAAATAGAGGTTGATATGTAGACCAGGCGGGTCTTAATTTATGGGTATTTTTTAACATTTTTGTTTAAAAAGGTGTAAAATTTAATTAATATAAAAAAATTTCAAAGTGCATGTAGCACAACATGATTTGGTTTAATTTGCGAAATAGCAAATCAAATTTGGAAGGGAGATGTGAAGGAATTTTAGAACCCAGTGCGGGACCCAATTAGTGGCAGAGAATGCACAGGTGGAATTAGTCCACCGACACACCTATTAGGGATTCGACCCCATATCAAAATTTAAAGAGTCCTTAATGGCCTTCTGAACCCCTCTATTCAAAGATGGTTGAATAGCTAGTCCTGAAGTTCAAGGAGTTGGCTGTACTTTCTCAAGACAGAAATGGGTAAAGTATGTCAACAGAAGAAGGGTAATTTGGTCCAAGAGGGACATAGACACATTACTGATGTGTGAAAATAATATTTCTTGATTTGTATGGAGAGAAAAGCACATTCCCAGTGGACTCACGAGAAGCTGTCGGTGTTATTTCGAGATTGGAGGGGAGTTGCCCGTAAGAACCTGTCGGTCACCGAAATCGAAATCCCGTCGCCCTCTGACCAAAGAAAAATATGTTGAGATTTTCATACCTCTTTTATACTATTTTTAATGATATTGTACTTTAAAGAAAGATATTTTTGATGTTTTGTTGCAAGAATGATGAAATAGGGTCAATGGAGCAAAAAGATGTAAAAAGGAGCGAATTTGGAGCAAAAAGGACCAAAATGTGGAGAATTGCACTAGGGCGCCGACGGCGAGATTTTGCCGAGGCTGCAGAAAAAATTTTTTATAAGGCCGCCGACGGCGCCATCAACGCCGCTGACGGCGGGATCGACGGTTAGGTGACATGTACAATGGATAAGGCCGGATTTTGGAGGGGTGCGTAAGCAACTCTTGGGAAAACTCATCCACATCTTTAAAGAAAACATTTTTTGCCGAAAAAAGAAGAAGAGAAGAGGAGAGGAGAAGACTTTTGGAGTCCTGAAGATTAGATAGGTTCCATTTGAGCTTGCTAGAGCGTGTAATTGTGAGGAATTCTTAGAGAAATTGTAAGAGTGGAGGGAAAGTGAGAGATTTCTTCCTCCTTGCTACTTTGAAGAGGAATTCTGTGTGTTGTAAAGAAAGGAAGAGATTCAGAGGAACTTCGAGGAGTGTTCTTGGGAAGAAATTTAGAGATAAATTATATACTTGTTATAGTTTGTATGGCTTTGATTTTATTTATGAATTCCAAGTTGTGTTGTGCTTTCCCCATGAGTTCTGAGTAGTTTTCTCTGTCTTTCTCCTTGTCTCAAGATTTGTGATATGGTGATTTGAATTGGTGAAGCCATGAAAATGTTTAAGAAATTGTGATGATCTTTTCACTTTTATCTTAATTTACTTTCAATCTGACCAATTGAATTTTTAAAATATGTTGAGTTTTACAACTAAATTGAAGATTACATCCAAGATTCAGGGAAGCCCTTGGAAGTTAGGTGCAAATAGATAAGGAAATATTACTATCGGGCGTAGAATTGGAGATTTTAGAGTGACAAACTAAAATCCCCAATTCAGTCCTATCGTTTGGGTGTTGATGTGTAGATGTTAGCCCTCAGGTGAGGGGAACGTGGGAGCTCTGAAGTGAGAGCTGGTATCCTCCCAGCCTAGCTGTAGAATCAGTAACCAAGCATAGGATTATTCAATGTTCTTTATGCCTGTACCAAAGGGTAAAGAATAGGTACGCTCCTATTTGACACAATATCATTGAACTAATTCATTATAATTTCTTGGCAAGGAGAAGAATACTTTCTTATATATTGAATATCACAATTAAACGTTATTATCTCATTAGTTACTATCCAAAATTATCTACTTATTTCAATTGTCTATTAATGACAAATAAGCAACTTGAACGTTGTTGTAGTTGAAGTATTACTTTTTATTAAATCTTAGTCCGTAGTATTCTATTTCTCTCTGTGGGATCGATATCTAGGACTCCATTAGAGCCCTATATTACTTGAGCGATACGTATACTTGCGTTGACAAATCGAATTTAACATTATTGAATATTATATCTATACATCTTTATTAAATCAAGCATATATATATAAAGTCGCAGTCAAGTTTTTGGCATCGTTGCTGGAATTTAAATCTTCTACCAGCGTCATCAAATTCTTGTAATAGTTGATTTACAAAAAGGTTGGTTAAGTTTTTGGCGCCGTTGTCGAGGAGAATTTTAGGAGTAATGAACATATTAGAATTATTAAAAAAAATTTACTTAAATTGCAACTTATCTATATATTTTTATATTTATTTATATTTTTAATTATATTACTGAGTACTAATTTTAAATTGTATGCGCAAATTTGGACCTGAAAATCTTATACCATCGATTCAGAATTAGAACGAACTGTTAGAAAAATTAGAAAATTGAAAAGAAAACCTAAAAATTGTGATAGAATGGAAAACATTATGAATGAACACCAACCTAGACCCTTAAGAGATTATGCAAATCCTACAGCATATGAAATTCACTTATCTATCCAAAATCCTGATGTAGCTGCTAATTGATTTGAGCTTAAACCTGCTATTATCCAAATGGTACAAAACAATCAATTTGGAGGTACACTAAATGAAGATCCTAACTTACACCTCGCTAGTTTTTTAGAA
>NEWO01001915.1:0-10338 GCA_003013225.1 Phalaenopsis aphrodite
AATCTAAATTCATGTACCCCTTTCTGATTTTTCATATGCTTATCACTTAACTTTTTATTGAAACATGCATGTTAATTTTTTTTTATTTAAATTGCAACTATTTGTTTAATCTTCTATATACGCTTGTGTTACGTTGTTGCAATTATTTTTAAACTTCGTCAGAGTCGACAAGTATGCATTGACCTTTTCTTTTTTTACTGCACTTTATTGTTCATATTTTCTTATACATGCAATATTATTCTCTTGTTATTTACCGCACTTCACTACATATGCTCTGTCATACATACAATATTATTATTTTACTATTCTTTACTATGCTTCTAGCATATTTTTATAGCACTCTAGGATAGCAAATGTAGAACATATGTTTAGGATTGAGATCTTATAACACATAGTGAACATACTTTTTTTTTTTAATTTCAACACCTTTTCAAAATTTCATAACTAGCTCTTTTTGTTTAATTACAAATAATGTTTTAAAACTTCAATATATTAATAATAACATAATAATAATTCACTTTTTTGGATTTATGAAAATCTCTCAGATAAGGTAACTACTAACTAAAATTCTCCGGTCTAAATGAGCCTAATGACTTATTTAAACTAAGTAAATCCAAAATTAACAGTGATGTCGGGATGATAAAACCGTGACATAAAATAAAATCTTTCATTTTTTTCTTCAACAACGATAAACACGATTTCAAATACTTTGCATAAGATCACACTAAATAACAACAATGACTTAGGATAGACCGTTATAAGCATAGTTCTCTCTCCTCTTTTCTGGGAAGGAGACGATGACACGATCGATCAATTGACAATCTTCGGATGGCAGTCGAGACTACAACATGAAGTGGGATGATCTTCAATGAATGTGGAAGTTTAAAGCGCCGAGCCCATCCCCAATCTAAATTCTTGTAACCCTTCCTGATTTTTATATGCTTATCACTCATATTTTTATTGAAACGTACATGTTAAATTTTTTTTCTTAAAATTGCAACTATTTGCTTAATCTTTTATATACACTTGTGCTACATAGTTGTAAGTTTTTTTAAGCTTCGTCAGAGTCGACAAGTATGCACTGACCTTTTCTTTTTTTTATTGCACTTTACTGTTCATATTTCCTTATACATGCAATATTTTTCTCTTGTTATTTACCGCACTTCACTACATATGCTTTGTCATACATGTAATATTATTATTTTGCTGCTTCTAGCATATTTTTATAGCACTCTAGGATAGTAAATGTAAAACATATGTCTATCTAGGATTGAGACCTTATAACACATAGTGAACATATTTTTTTTTTAATTTCAACACCTTTTCAAAATTTCATAGCTAACTCTTTTTTTTAATTACAATTAATGTTTTAAAATTTCAATAAATTAATAATAACATAATAATAATTCACTTTTTTTTGGATTTACGAGAATCTCTCGGATGAGGTAACTACTAACGAAAATTCTCCGGTCTAAATGAGCTTAATGATTTGTTTAAACTAAGTCAATCCAAAATTAACAGTGATGTAGAGATGATGGAACCGTGACATAAAATAAAATCCTTCATTTTTTCTTCAACAACGATGAACACGATTTCAAATACTTTGCACAAGATCACACTAAATAACAAAAATGACTTAAGATAAACCGTTATAAGCATAGTTCTCTCATCTTCTCTTTTTCTTGGAAGGAGACGATGACACGATCGATTAGTTGACAATCTTCGGACGACGGCCGAGACTACAACATGAAGTGGGATGATCTTTAACGAATGTGGAAGTTTAAAGCGTTGGACCCGTCCCCAATCTAAATTCTTGCAACCCTTCCTTATTTTTCATATGTTTATCACTTATCTTTTTATTGAAACGTACATATTAAATTTTTTTTTTAAATTGTAACTATTTGCTTAATCTTTTATATGCACTTGTGCTACATAGTTGTAAGACTTTTTAAGCTTTGTCAGAGTCGATAAGTATGCACTGACCTTTTCTTTTTTTATTGCACTTTACTGTTCATATTTCCTTATACATGCAATATTTTTCTCTTGTTATTTACCGCACTTCACTATATATGCTATGTCATACATGCAATATTATTATTTTGCTATTTTTTACTATGCTTCTAGCATATTTTTATAGCACTCTATGATAGCAAATGTAGAACATATGTTTAGGATTGAGACCTTATAACACGTAGTGAACATACATATATTTTTTAATTTCAACACCTTTTTAAATTTTCATAGCTAACTCTTTTTTTTAATTACAAAAAATGTTTTAAAATTTTAATAAATTAATAATAACATAATAATAATTCACCTTTTTTGGATTTACAAGAATCTTTCGGATGAGGTAACCTGCGGTTGCTAACGAAAATTCTCCAGAGCCTAATGACTTGGTTAGACTAATTAAATCCAAAATTAACAGTGATGTCGGGACGATGGAACCGTGGGATATTAACCGGTGTCGCTTAACATAAAATAAAATTCTTCATTTTTTATTCAACATTGATGAACATTATTTCAAACACTTTGCACAAGATCACACTAAATAACAACAACGACTTAGGATAGACCGTTCCAAGCATAGTTCTCTCCTCTCTTTTCTCGGAACGAGACGATGACACGATTGAGCGGTTGACAATCTTCGAACGACGGCCGAGACTACAACATGAAGTGAAGGATGATCTTCAACGGAATTGTTCCATAGCCTTAAACAACTTAAACGCTTTTAGAGAACTTAGAGGTTGTTCGTCTAGCACTACGTAAATCCTTACACTATCCTTTAGGCTTTCGTGCGATCGTATATCGTGTGCACATAAGTCTCAAACTCTTTTTAGAGTTCCGAGGTTGTCGTTCAGTACGACATAAATACTCCTATATTTTTGGGTTTTTTTGCATATGTAGTGCTAATATAAGTCTCAAATTCTAATAAATTGCAAGATTGAAATATTATAATTTCTCTTTCAAAGATGTAAAGTCAAATCATAGGTTAGTTTGAGATGTCACTGACTTTTCAACCTCTCCTACTATTCACTCATTTGAGATCTCCCAAACTCTTTTTAGAGTTCCGAGGTTGTCGTTCAGTACGACATAAATACTCCTATATTTTTTGGGTTTTTTTGCATATGTAGTGCTAATATAAGTCTTAAATTCTAATAAATTGCAAGATTGAAATATTATAATTTCTCTTTCAAAGATGTAAAACCAAATCATAGGTTAGTTTGAGATGTCACTGACTTTTAAACATTTCTTACTATTCACTCATTTGGATTATAAAAATAATTATTCCTATTTGATCCATTCACTTGACTTTTCCTACAAACGACCGTAAAAACTCTACTTTAATTTCTTGAAGACGAAACCCCTGATATTAATCGAGAGTTTTATTAAGTGACTTCGGTCATTTAAGATGTAATTAATTATAGAGGTTTGTCTCTATAGAGAATTAGGAACTCATGTAATATAAACCCTACATAATCTGGGACTTGTCGGTCATAGAAACAGGTTTGCAAACTAAACGAATGTCACAAGACTCTTTAATTTAGATGGTTAAGCATAATAACAAGTGATATATTTATCTCTCGGGATAACGTATCACTTTAGTTTAATGTTCAACCATTTAAACTATTAAACAAATGTAAGATCCATTTGGTCTCATTTTTCAGAATTAAAATACTATTTTCAAAATTAAAGTTAAGTATAAATACATGTTAAATCCTAAAAATTAGTTTCAATTTTTGAAAAAAAGACCAAAAAATTACGGCGACTCTGCTGGGGACTGGTTTCTCTTTTCATCTTTAATCAAGAGGTTTAGTCTTCATACATCTGTAAAAGTAGTTTCAATTTTTGAAAAAATGACCGACAAATTCTAGCGACTCCACCGAGTACTAATTTCTCTTTCTATCTTTGATCAGAAGGTTTAGTCTTCATACATCGGTAGTGTGTTTATATCCCTCATGTGTCGGACTACCAGTCTTCCGTTTACATATCTTGCTCATTTCTTTCTTGAGCAGGTATAGTCAACTTCTCCTTGATTCTGGAGTCATCTGCTTATCCATCCTTAAGCAGAGGAGTTCTAGAATCTCCAATTCCAAAGTGGGTTGGACCCCTAATAGGGTGGTGTGTTAGGAGCTACGTGCGAGATTGGTCGAAGTGATTCCGATGTGAAATAGGTCCCCTCCAATTTTGAACTAAGTCATGTATTTCACCTTCGTTTTATTCATCTTTTGAGTATGGCTTATTGTTAGCAAGTTAGGTTAAATCCTACTCTTTAAATCCCCTCATTTAAACTCCAAGTGCAATAAATAAAGCCCGTCAAAATTCAAAGTAAAACTCAAAATCCTCAAAAAAAAATATATGGCATCAAATGTCAAAACAAAAAAATATATATCCCAAATCTAAAAAAGATCTAAATAAAAAAATCTCTCCAAGCCCAAAAATAAAAAAAGTGTTAAAATTCAAAGCAAAATCAAAAATAAAATTCATATGAATAAGTTTCAAAAGAAGCACCCAGTTAACGGATGAGTCGCGAAGTACCTTGTCTCTTCAGAAATTTCCACAACCAGTATGGAGCATTAATTCAAATTTGGCGAACACTCTGATATTTGCAAATTTCAAAAAAATCTCATCTTCTAAATTGACCTGCTCGATGGTGAACGAATTAAACCTAGCTAAAAGTTAAAGCATCGTATTCAGGAGATCAACAATCAATTCTCTAGCGGGCTAACCCTCTGAGGTGATACCTATCACAATAATGAAATCGGGCACCATAAAGGATGCAAAACCATCAATTGGGTTCAATCTAATTTCAACTTAAGAGCTTCTGTCGTTGGGCAGGGTCCTGAAAGACGAAGAGTCTGTTGTCGTCAAGCTTACGATGAAGTCAATCGATGTCTGCCTCGACGCTTTCTACTGCGCTTTGCCAAAGATGAAATGAAGGAGTAAACACCAAAAGACATGCAAATTAAAAGTCATCTTGTTGCAACTCAGCTAGAGAGTGGAAACTCATCCGAGATCAAGGTCGGAGACGAGGATGAGGGTGAAGAAACCTGATCGTGTTCAAGAAAGAGGAAAAATGCGGCTTGCTAGAAAATCGAGTCCTGAAAGAGGACATCAACAAGATCTTTGTTAGCCTCAACCCTCCCACCACGGCAAAAAAAAGAACAAAAGAGAAAGTAGCTCGAATTTTTAAAGCTCTTCGAACAAACAATTCAGAAATGAGCTTCACATAAGAAACATAGCTCTGATAGTACCTTAAAACTGGGTGACTTCATATGTTCTCCCGGTCAATGGGTGGTGCTTGACCAAAGGAAAATATATTGAGATTTTCATATATATTTTATACTATTTTTGATGATATTGCATTTTAAAGAAAAATATTTTTTATGTTTTGCTGCAGGAATGATGAAATAGGGTCATTGGAGCAAAAATATGCAAAAAGGAGCAAATTTGGAGCGAAAAGTACCAAAAGGAACGACGCCATCGACCCCGCCGACGACGAGATTTTCCCGAGACTCCAGAAATAAATCATTAAGAAGGTCCGCCGACGGCGCCCTCGAGGCCGCTGACGGCGAGCTCGGCGGTTATGATCAACTAGGCTTTGGATGAGGACAAATTTTGAAGGGATGCTTAGACAACTCTTGGAAAAGCTCATCCACAACTTTAAAAAATGATTTTGGCCGAAAATTGAAGAGACTCTAAAGGTCCTGGAGGTTAGAGAGGTTCCATTAGTGTATAGAGAATTTACTAGAGTGTCAAATTGTGAGGAATTCTTCGAGAGATTATAAGAGTGGAGGGAAAGTGAGAGATTTGTTCCTCCTTGCCGCTTCGAAGAGGAATTTTGTATGTTGTATCCTCCCAGCCTAGTCGCAGATTCAGTAAACAAGCATAGGATTAGTCAATGTTCTTTATGTCTGGATCAAAGGGTAAAGAATAAGTATGCTCTTATTTGGCACAATATAATTTGAACTAATTCACTTTATCCATTCACTATAATTTATTGACAAGGAGAGTAATGTTTTCTTATATATTGAATATCACATTCGAACCTTCATTAGTATAATTAGTTATTAAATAGTTATTAAAATTACATATTTATTTCAATTGCCTATTAGTGACAGATAAACAAATTAAACTTCGTTGTTGTGATTAAAGTATTGTTCTTCTAAAATTTTAGTTCGTAGTTCTAATCTTACTCCCTATGGGATCGATATTTAGGACTTCATTAGAGCCCTATATTACTTGAGTGATACGTATACTTGCGTTGATAAGTGTGACTTTACAATTATTGAATATTTATTACGTCTATATTTATCGAATCTATAACTGTTATTAAGTTTTGATACAGTTGCTAAGGAATTAAATCTTTTAGCAGCAATATTAAATACTTATATTTTTAAGCATATATAAAGTCGCGGTCAAGTTTTTGGCGCTATTGCCGGGGAGTGAGTAAACAAAAATTACAATTAGAGTAACAGACAAATTAAGATTATTAGAAAATTTTTACTTGAATTGTAACTTATTTTTATATTTAGTTAACTTTCTTACTGTGTACTGATTTCAAATTGTATGCGTAAATTTGGACTTGAAAATCTTATACCCTATGATTCGAAATTAGAACGCACTGTTAGAAAGATTAGAGAATGAACACCAACCTAGACCCCTACGAGATTATGCAAATCCTTATCTATCCAAAATTCTGATGTAGCTGATAATTCATTTAAGCTTAAACCTGCTATTATTCAAATGATACAAAACAATCAATTCAGAGGTACACCAAATGAAGATCCTAATTTACACATCGCTAGTTTTTTAGAATTATGTGCTCCTTTTAAATATGACAGAGTCTCAAACGATGTTGTTAAACTTAGACATTTTCGTTTTTCACTGAGGGATAATGCTAAGATGTGGTTAAATTCGTTAGCACCAGGATCTATTAGAACTTGGGAAGAAATTTCACAGACATTTCTATCCAAATATTTTCCTCCATCCAAAACTGTTAAACTTAGAAATAACATAACATCGTTCTGTCAGATTGATGGAAAGTCAATATATGAAGCTGGGAGAGATTTAAAGATCTTCTTAGGAAATGCCCTCATCATTCGTTACCAGATTGGTTGATAATTCAAACTTTTTATAATTGATTAGTGGGATCACTTAGATTGATTATAGATGCTGCGGCTGGTGGTTCGTTAATGTCAAAACCTTTTGATGAGGCTTATTCGTTAATAGAAGAGATGACTACAAACAATTTTCAATGACCCTCTGAAAGGGTAATCCTAAAAGAGTAGCTAGTATCCATGATTCTGATGCAATATCTAAGTTGGCTTCGCATATTGCTGCAATATCAAACAAATTAGATCATTATGGGATGAATTATTCTCTAACACCTCCTATGATGGAAGAGAATTCATCTGGGCAATTTGTGGATGTTCAACCTTCATATGAGACTTTAAATGTTATTAATAGACCTAACAACTCTTATTCGAACTATTATAACCCAAGTTGGAAAAATCATCCAAATTTTAATTGGAATAACAATTCTTCTACAAATCAACAATGGACGAACAACCCAGTGAACTCATTAGGAAATTCATCCAACTAAGGAAATGTTAACTATAAACCCTCTTATCCTTCAGGATTTAACAATAACACTCAAATTAAGGAGAATAAGTTGTCTATGGAAGAGCTGATATTAAACATGGGTCAACAATTGCATAATCAAGGAAATTACAAGGAAATCAATTACAAAATCAAGGAACTGCTATTAAGAATATTGAAAATCAATTAGGACATATCGCTAATGTGCTTAGTAACCGAACATTATGAACTTTTCATAGTACTGTGGAACCAAATCCTAAAGATCAAAGAAAAGAACAAATCAAAGTGATACAATTACGAAGTGGAAAAGAATTGGAAACAAGGGCACAGAAATAAACGGAAATTGAAAAAGAGAAAGTGAATACCGACAAAGAAAGATCCTGAATACCCAGATTTAGAATATCCACTTACACCAATGAAGATTACTGTGGAGAAACTTCCACCAGCGTTTTCTCAAAGATTGAAGCAACACAAACAAAATAAATAATTTTCTAAATTTTTAGAAATTTTTAAGAAGTTAACTATAAATATTCCTTACGTAGAAGCTTTAGAGCAAATGCCCAATTATGTGAAATTTATGAAAGATATTCTAAACAAGAAAAGGAAGTTCACGGATAACGAAACTGTTGCACTTAGCGAAAAGTGTAGTGCAATTATTCAAAAAAAGCTTCGTGAAAAATTAAAAGATCCTGGCAGTTTCAGTATACCGTGTGCTATTGGTTAAAAATTTTATGGAAGAGCTTTATGTGATTTGGGAGCCAGCATTAATCTTATGTCTCTATCAATTTTCAAAAGATTAGGATTACGATCAAGTTTTTATTTTTTAGATGGATATACCGGTTACCATCAAATTCCTATTGCTCTTAAGGATCAAGAAAAGACAACATTTACTAGTCCTTTTGAAATTTTTGCTTTTCGAAGAATGTCTTTCGGATTATGTAATGCACCTGCAACATTCCAGAAATGTATGATGTCCATATTTAGTAAGTTAATTGATGATGGATTGGAAGTATTTATGGATGATTGCTTGGTATTTGGAACATCATTTGACGCATGCTTAACTAATCTTGAAAATGTTTTGGAGTTATGCGAAAGAACTAATTTGGTTCTGAATTGAGAGAAATATCAATTTATGGTTGCACGGAGGAATTGTGTTAGGGCATAAAATTTTGGATAATAGTTTGGAAGCAGGCCTTGCATTCAAGTTATATCTAAACTAACACCTACTAATGTAAGAGAGGTTAGGAGTTTTCTTGGACATGTTGGTTTTTACAGGCGTTTTATTAAAGATTTTTCAAAAATTGCCAAACATCTATGCAAACTTTTAGAAAAGGACAAGAAAATTTGAATTTACTGAAAGCTGTTTAAATGCCTTTTGGTTATTAAAAGAAAAATTAATCACAACCCCTATTATAGTTTCACCTAACTGGGAGAAACAATTTGAACTGATGTGTGATGCTAGTGATTATGCTATTGGAGCTGTTCTTGGGCAAATGTATGAAAAGATTTTTAAAGTTATATACTACGCTAGTAAAACTCTTAATGATGCACAAATTAATTATATTGTTACTGAAAAAGAGCTACTAGTCATTGTGTATGCTTTAGATAAATTTAGATCTTATTTAATTGGAGCTAAATGTATTGTGCACACTGATCACTCTGCTATTAAATATCTAATGCAAAAGAAGAATGTCAAATCAAGATTGATACTTTTGATGTAAGAATTTGATCTTGTGGTTATTGATAGAAAAAGAACTGATAATCAAATTGTTGATCATTTGTCGAGATTAGAAAATCATGAATTATCTGACATTGACAATAAATTACAGAAAGTTTCCCTGATGAACAACTTTATAATCTTAATGAGTGAAAAATATCATGGTATGTTGATATTGTTAATTATATTGTAAGTGATATTTTGTCATCTATGCTGACATTGCAACAAGGGAAGTTCATTCATGATGCGAAAATATATTTTTGGGATGAGTCTTATTTATATAAACAATGTAAGAATTTGATTATGAGAAGATGTGTACCTTATGAAGAAACTGAGCTGATCATTCAGAAATGTCATGATTCTGAATTTGGAGGACATTTTGGAATTGATAAAACTACTTATAAAATTTTACAAGTTGGATTTTATTGGCCTACTATCTTTAGAAATATTTATAAATATATAAAAACTTGTGATCGATGTCAACGAGTAGGCAGTATATCTAGAAGAAATGAAATGCCTTTGAATTGATTAGAAGTTGAGATCTTTGATGTTTGGGGATTGATTTCATGGGATCATTTATTCCTTCATTTGAGAACTTATATATATTAATTGCAGTAGACTACGTTTCTACGTGGATTGAAGCACAAGCTTTACCTTGTTGTGACGCTAAAAGTATTTCAAGATTTTTAATGAAAAATATTTTCACTAGATACTGAATGCCTAGAATGATTATCACTGACGGAGGATCCCATTTTAGCACTAAATATTTTCAGAGATTAGCAGAAAAGTTTAATATTATTCAGAATCTCTACTGCATATCATCATCAAACCTAGGGCTGTCAAAAAAGCTCGTTGTTCGTGAACAGTTCGTGTTCGGTTCGCCAATGAGTTCGTGTTCGATTCGTTCGATAAGTAAATGAGACGAACGTGAACAAACTCTTTTCGTTCAGTAAGTTAAACGAACCAAACACGAACAATGATGCGTTCGTTCGTGTTCGAATCGTTATTGTTCGAAATATAAA
>NEWO01001917.1:36892-48673 GCA_003013225.1 Phalaenopsis aphrodite
AGATTAAACGGGATGCACAAGAGTGTGCAAATTTAAGAGGAATTAAGTTGATCTGTCATACTTTAAAATTATGAGAGAGGGTAATTGAACATAGCTTAAGATGCATCACAAAAATTTCTCATAATCAATTTGAATTTATGTCGGGCAGGTCTACTATGGAAGCTATACATTTATTGAGAGGTTTGATGGAGAAGTTCAAAGATAATAAGGAGAATCTACATTTGATTTTTATTAATTTAGAAAAAGCTTACGATAAGGTTCCAAGAGATATGTTTTGGAGAGTTCTTGAGAAGAAATGTGTTAATATGACTTATATTCAAGTCATTAAAAATATGTATACTAGAGTTGTTACTTGTGTTCAAACTGATGGAGGATTGACAAAATATTTTCCTATTTCTGTTGGATTACATCAGGGATCGACTTTGAGCCCATATCTTCTTGCTTTAGTTATGGCTGATCTTATTGGAATGCTTTTTGCTGATGATATTCTTCTCGTGGATAAAATGAGAGAAAAAACCCAGGAAAAACTTGAATTATGGAGGTCTACATTGGAGTCTAAAGGCCTTTGTTTAAGTAGAACTAAAACTGAATACATGGAATGTAATTTTAGTAGTAATAGCTCTAGTGACTGAAGTGTGACTTTGGGTGTTCAAATTATTAAAAGCTGTGAACGATTTAGATACCTTAGGTCCGTTGTCCAAAGCGATGGTGATATGGATGGGGATGTTAATAGTAGAATTCAAGTTGGTTGGTTGAAGTGGAGGAATGCTTCAGGTCTTTTGTGTGATAGAAAAGTACCGCTAAGACTGAAAGGAAAATTTTATAAGACGGTGGCGAGACCTGCAATGCTCTGTGGCGCTGAATGTTGACATTTAAAAGAGAAGCATAATAATAAGTTAAGTGTTGCCGATATGAGATTGATTAGGTGGATGAGTGGCTTTACACTTAAAGATAAAATGAAAAATGAATATATTCATGACAGGGTTGGTGTAGCTCCTGTGACAGACAAAATTAGAGAAAGTTGTCTTAGATGGTTTGGTCACATTAAACATCGACCATCTGATGATCTGATTAGGAGAGTATATGTTTTAGATTCGACTTGTGTTATGAAAGGCAAAGGTAGACCTAGAAAAACTTGGGCTCATTGTATTAAAAATGATCTTAATTTACTAGAACTAAATGAAAATATGACACTAAATAGGACGCAATGGAGAAAAAGGATTCATGTAGCCGACCCCACGTAGTGGGATTAAGACTTTGTTGTTGTTGTTGTTGATTCTTAATATTTGGTGGTAAAATATCACTTACAATATAATTTACTATATTGGCATACCATGATATATTCATTTCATCAATTTTAAATAATTATTCATCAGGGAAATTTTCTAAAATTTCATTTACAAAATTAATTAATATTTCTTTTGCTAGTCTAAACAAATGATCAGCTATTTGGTTATCATTTCCCTTTCTATCAAATACAATAAAATCAAACTCTTGCAATAGAAGTATACATCTAATTATCTTGGTTTAGCATCCTTCTTTTACATCTAGTATTTTATAGCAGAAGGATTTGTATGCCCTATACATTTGGTTCCAATCAAGTAAGGTCTAAAGTTATCAAAGGCATAAACAACAGCTAATAACTCTCATTCAGTAGTAGTGTAATTATTTTTAGCATCATTTAGAGTTTTACTAGAACATTATATTACTTTAAGAACTTTTTTTGCCTTTGTCCTTAAAAAACTCCAATAGCATAATCATTAGCATCACACATTATTTCAAATGGTTTCTCCTAATCAGGTAGAACTATTATATGTGCAATGATTAATTTTACTTTCAATAGTTCAAATTATTTTGCATTTCTCATTAAAATCAAATTTTGTATCTTTTTCCAAAAGTTGGCATAATGGTTTAGTTATTTTTGAAAAAAAAAATTTATATAACGCTTGTAGAAACCAGCATCCCCTAGAAAACTTCTTACCCCTCTAACCGTAGTAGGAGGTGGTAATTTTTTAATAACTTGAATTTTTTTAGGATCTAATTTCATGCCATTTTCAGAAATTTTATGCCCAAGTACAATTTCTCCTGCAACCATAAATTGACATTTTTGCAAATTTAGTACTAGGCTAATTTTTTCACATAATTTCAGAACTTTTTCTAAATTATTTAAACATAATTCAAATGAAGTTCCAAATATAGAGAAATCATCCATAAATACTTCCATTCCATGTTCAATCAAATTACAAAAAATTGACATCATACATTATTGAAATGTCGAAGGTGCATTTCATAGTCCAAAAGACATTCTACGAAAAGCAAATGTTCCATAAGGGCATGTAAATGTTGTTTCTCTTAATCCTCAGGAGCAATTAAAATTTGATGATACCCGGTATATCCATCTAAAAGTGGTAATATTTGTTTTCAGCAAATCTGTCCAACATTTGGTCTAGAAAGGGTAAAAGAAAGTGATCTTTCTTGGTGGCCATGTTTAATTTTCTATAGTTTATACAAATTTGCCAACCAGTAACTTGTCTTATTACAATTAATTTATTTTTCTCATTTACTTCAACAGTCACTCCTTTCTGTGGAACACAGTGAATTGGACTCCTAAAATAGGATCTATAATTCTTGCATCTAACCTTTTTAAGATTTCCTTTTTAACAACTTCTTTCATTATTGAGTTTAATCTCCTTTGAGGATCAGCTTTAGATTCATATTGTTCATCTAATAAAATTCTATGCATACAAATTGAAGGACTAATTCCTTTAATATCTACTAAAGTCCATCCAAAAGCCTTTTTATAACTTTTTAACATTTCTATTAATTTTTGTTCTTGAATTTCAGTTAACTCAAAAGATAAAATAACAGCTAATGTAGATGATTCTCCTAAAAAGACATATTTTAAATGAGCAGGTAATACTTTCAGTTCAAGTTCAGGAGGTTTAATACTTGAAGGAATAAGATTATTATTATTATTTTCCAACAAATCTAAAGTTTCAAATTTTTTCTGAATATAATCAAAATTTTCTTCTTTTATTTCATCCTTATTTTCACTAAATTCTTCTTGCTTTAATTTATCTTTAAAATTTTTCTTAAATTGTTCATTAATTAGATAATCTGTAACTTCCATCCTAAAGCATTCATTGTCTTTTTTTATTGCAGGATATTTCATAGCTTTTGCAATATTAAATTTTACTTCTTGATCGTTAACCTTCATTAGTAATTCATCTTTTTCCACATCTATCACAACTCTCCAGGTTGCAAGAAATGGTCTCCCCAAAATAATAAGAATCTCTTTATCTTCCTCTATGTCTAATACTATAAAGTCTATAAGGAAAATAAATTTATCCACTTTTACTAATACATCTTCGATAACTCCTTTAGGATAAGTGATTGATCGATAAGCTAATTGAAGAGTTACAGTAGTAGGTGAAATTTCTCCTAAATCTAAATGTTTAAAAATTGATAGAGGCATAAGATTGATACTTGCTCTTAAATCACAGAAGGCCTTTCCAAAAAAATTTTCAACAATTGCACAAGGTATAGTAAAACTACCAGGATCTTTTAACTTTTCAGGAAGCTTTTTCTGAATAATGGTGCTATACTCTTCATTGAGTGCAACAATCTCTTAATCTACAAACTTCCTTTTCTTGTTTAGTATATCTTTTATAAATTTCACATAACTTAGCATTTGTTCCAAAGCCTCAATGAAAGGAATGTTTATCATTAAATTTTTAAGTATTTCCAAAAATTTTGTAAATTATTTATCTTTATTCTTTTGCTTCAATCGTTGAGGAAACGGAGGTAATGGTTTTTCTAAAGGAACTTGTATTTGTTCATTTTCATTGTGGTCGCTTTCAATCTCTCCTTCTCCTCATCAACTTTATTTTCTCTTTTAATTATTGTTAAATGGTTTAAATATGCATTGTGCCAAATATGTGCAATTTTATTTCTTTACCTTGATTCAGTGTTATAAAAAATCATTGGGTAATCTCAGGTTTAGTTCCTAAATCTGAGGTCAGGCTAGGAGGATACTGGCTCTCACTCAATAGCTCCCACTTCCATTCCTCTGAAGGCTAACCCTCGCTTTAGTTCTTAAACACTAAGACCAAATTGGGGATTTTAGTCTATCACCCTAAAAATCTCCAATTCCACAACCAACAATGAATATTTTCATATTTATTTGCACTTAATTCCATGAACGAAATACACCTTCATGAAATTAAATGTGATTCTCACTCTATTGTAGAATTAATACTCCACATCTTGAATCATATGTTTCACAACATATTTTAACAATTCAATTGGACAGATTGAAAAGTAAATTAAGAACGGAGTTGAAAAATCATTTCAATTTTTTTTATATTTTAACCATGGCACATCCAAATTATCTCTTTATTTCATCGTATCTCAGAGTAGGGAGAAAGATAAAGAAAAGTACTCAGACTTCATGAGAAAGATACAACAAAATATAAATTTCATATATAAAAGAAAGTTCATACAATAATAATAAACAAACAACACTTATATAAAACTCTTTCTCAAAGCAAATCCCTTATAGCATCTCTAGGAAATGTAGGAAGAAGAAATCTTTTACTTTTCTCCCTCTCTAATAGTCTTAGAGAAGAATTCACACTTAAACTCATAAAAAAGTCAAAACTATAAAGAAAATAAATGACTAATGGACTCTAAGTGGCTGTATAGAATGTGGAATAACATGGAAGAGAGTGGAAAGTTGTTGAAGGGTACAAAGGGGAGTAAAGGGGAGTCTTTTCTGATCAAGTTCGGCTCTTAATAGAGCACAATGTTGGTTTTCCAATTGGTTCATCCAAAAACTCTTCAAAAAGAGTCCAAATTCATCGAATCTTCTAGAAATAGAGCCTACACGGCACCCATTCTGGCGCCGTCAATGTCAGTAGCCATTTAATTAATTTTCACTCTCTATCAAATGACACCGTCGACACCCAGTCTGGCACCGTCGGCGCTAAGCATTTCTTCTAAACTTCCATTTTGACTCCAAATTACATCCTTTGTTCTTCCATTTTTCTTCAAGTCCTAAAAATTAATAACGTGCAATAAAATAATAAAAATAACTTCCTTTAAAGCACAATATCACCAAGAATGAGTATAAAATATAGGTCTAAAAATGCATATATTTTTGGTGCACCAATGGGGTGAAGAGTTTATCCAAATTAGGGTAAGTTGCTCTTTAATCCAAGGGACCCTTAATCCATGGCTTCAAAATTGGGTTTTGGCTAATCTAATTAGCATCCAAGGGGGTTAAACATGTCAGGAAAATATTAAGCTTGGTTAACGCAAAAGGTTAAAGTTGATTTTGGGTCATATGTTCAAAATTAGGGTTTGGGCCAAAAGTTTGACTTGGGCTTAGTGTGGGCTTGGCTTAAAATTTTTTTGAAGGATCCAAATGGTCTATGGGGATGTCATGAAGAGTCTAGGAGATAAAATTGTGGCAATTGAATAGATCACTAGGCTCAATTGGGTAGAATTTTGAAGTTAAGTCAATTTTGGAGAAATTGGTTTGAGTTTGGATTTGGACTAGGCTAGGGTTTGGATCTAGACCAATTGAGAGTTCAAATTAATCTAGTGGAATTTTATGAAGAGTTTAGAATCCAAAATTGGGGGAATTGGATAGGCTAGAGGGTTGAATTTGATGGGATTTGGTTTAGGGTCAATTTGGGGCATTTGGATTAGGCTTAGAATTTAGACATGAAATTGGACTCAATTGAGCTTGAATTTGGTTTTAATTGATCTTAGACATGATAAAATTTTATTTGGATTCGAAATTAGGGATCTTTGAAATCAATTTGGTGGAAATTGGGGGTGATTTGGAGACTTTAGACATTTAGGGGTAAAAATGGGATTTTGGTTAACATTGGTAAATTTGGTCAAATTGGGTCCAACGGATGACTAAAATTGGTTTTGGGGATGGTTGGAATGTTTTGGAAGGTTTTGAGAATTTTTGAAATTTTGAGGTAATTTGGGCAATTTGAGTGGCTTGAAATGGTTTGAGGTGATTTTTTGAAGAAAATTTGAGGGTTTGGGTAATTTTTTTTAAAAATAGGGTTCTAGCGGTAATTTGGTAATTTTTGAAGAGTTTGGGGCTAAAGGGTCAAAATTGGGAATTTGGGTAGAATGGGATCAATTGAAGATGCTAATCATAAAATTACTCTTATGGTGTCATGAGACTAAGGTAATCCCTATTTTGGATCCTCCATGTGTTGTTCTTAGCTAAACCCTAGCCTAGGGCTAAGGGTTTAAGGGACCATCCACATGAGTTTTCAAAAGATTAGGGGATCAAAATAAGCATGTTTAGTTAAGGGTTTAAGGTGTGAGTGAAGGTGAGGGATTTTATCTGTGTGTGTGCAAGACTGACCAAGACCACACCACCCTTGGCTAACCTTAAGGCCAAACAGTCCTAAGGGGATTCTTCTTAAGCTCTCCCATGTTGGATCCACCTAAAAAGTGTTTGAGGTTAGAACCAACATGTGGAACTGCAAGAGAGTGAAGAGGCATTTAGAATTGCTATGTTGAGGGTTCCCTTACTAGTCCTTAAGGAACTGTCAACAGGAAAGTCCTATGGCTAGATCCTAGGCTTTTAAGGATGAAAGATTAGACCTCAACAAAAAGTGAGCTCAACGATGTGGTTGTCTTATTTTAATTTTGGTAAGTTTTAACTAAAGCTGAGAGATAAAATCTGAGGTATGAAGTTGAGGGTTGTATTTGAGAGTTTAAAGTTAATGATTTGAAGTTGAGGTTTGAAATTTGAAAGTTTTGACTTGAGGTTTTGAAATTAAAGGTTTGGATTTGAGATTTTAGATTGAAGATTTAGATTTGAGGGCTTAATATTCAAGGTTTGAATTTAAGGGTTTGAAATTGAAGTTTTGAATATGAGGGTTTAAAAATTGAATGTTTGGATTTAAAATTTTGAAATTAAAGGTTTGGATTTGAGTCTAATTGTAGCTTAACCCTAAACTAAGAGAGATATAAGGTAAAATAATTTATAGATGAAAATGAAGCCCTAACCTGAGAATAAACCTAATCTATATAGAAGATTATAAGCGTGGACTAGCCTGACATGCGTCAATTTTACATGTTTTTTTCTCAATGTTTTTCTTTGAATTTTACATGTTAGTTTTACCTGCTTATGATAGATATATGCTTGAGAAAGATTTTCTATTGATGTTGTGAGGTTGTAGGAGTTAAATATGAACAATTTGGAAAAATAAAAGCCTTGAAGTGGTGTGACCATGCCACCCATTAAAGAACTACGCATGACCATGTCAGATCGAGTGTAACCATGCCAACTCTGGCAAAGTGGCAACGTGACCACAACGCAATCATACATGACCATGCCACCCTCTTCAACACATTAGAATGACCACGCCGATAAGCTAAAAGACACCTTAGGAAGAAAATTTGATAACCCTAGACATGATTCTTAATAAAAAAGTGAGTTTTAGATCTTCTTAAAGGATATCCTGGATCGAGAATTATTGGAGGCTGCTGGAGGCAAGAGTCAGAGAGAATTTGAGAACTTTCCTAAAGGTCATTTTCCTCCCTTGGTGGGTACTTTAAGAGCTGAGTTTTCCTTTATTTTATGAGTTTTGAGGGATTTGTATGAGAGGAAAGATTGTTGCATTGTAGAGTGAACAATTTATTGTATATTTTACATATTTTTATTTCTTGCAATGAATTCCTACATAGTTGCCATTTCTATGATTTTCTCGATGATACACCATTCATTTCATTGTTAATGTCTCTGTGATGTAAGGGCAGTGGATTTAATCGTGACTTTTCTGTAATGTTTCTCTGTTGGCATTTTCTTGTGCTTTCATGGCCTATATTGTTGGTTAACCAATGAACTTAATTTATTCCTAATCTAACTAATACACCTAAAATATATAGTATTTATGTAAAAATTTTATACTTATTTTTGAGGATATTGCATTTTAATGGCAGATATTTGTATGTTTTTCTTTCAGGTATAATCAAATGGATGAAAAATGGTGAAAGGAATGAAAAAGAATCAAATTTTTAGCAAAAATGAATGAGGTATGCAAAAGAACCATGGTGCTTAAGTGCCAGGAAAACCAAGAAAGCCAAGCCTAAGCACCACATAGGTCGCTCTTAAGCGTCAGAGGTAGTTACTTGATGATTCAATGAATTTGTATGAATATTTGAAGAGGTGTTTGAAGCAACTCTTGGTGAAAACATGAGAAAATGTTAATGGATGAAAATACATTCAATTTGCATTTGAAAGGAGACAACTTTGGAAGACTCATTGAATGTGGACACATTTAGAAGAGACACTAATTTACCTTTTGGAAAACTATAAAAGAAGACTTGGATTGGATTGAAAGAGGCTCTCCTACATTTTCCAGTGCCCTAGAGGCTCTCTTACACTCTCCTACACGCCGCCCCTATAGCCACGCCACCGACGCCTCTCTAATATATTAACTAGGATATTTTATTGAAGAGAAGAAGAGAAGAGTTTTAGTGTGTGAGTAGAGAGTATTGTAAGAGAAAAGGGAGAGAAGAGATTCAAAGAAATTTCAAGATTTTGGTGGATAGGATTTGAGATAAGTTTTTATCTTTGTGACTACATTTGGTTTTAATTAGACGTCTTGTTTGTTTGCATGATTTCTACTTTTAAACTTAAGTGTGGTTGTGTTTTCTCCATGAATTCTGAGTAGTTTTTTTTTATATTCCAAATTGATAAGTGATTAAGTGTTGGAGGAAAGTTGTGTGAAGTATTAATCTTTAATTTTTGAATTACTTTTGATAATTTTAAACCTTAAACTTCATTTAGTTCTTGATTTGGCCAATTATGATGTTAATATTTTTTGTGAGAACATGTAAGATCCGTGATGGTTTTTTCTTAGTCAACTAATGGTCAGAATCACATGATCTTGTTTGAATGAGAAGGTAGTTCATATGGTTGAGTGAAAATAAAAAAGAAAATAAACTTTGAAGGGTTTAAAATTAGAAGACTTTAGAGTGACAGGCTAAAGCCCCCAATTTGGTTTATAGTTTTAGATTTTGATACGAGATGTTAGCCTCCTGGTGGAGGAAGATGAGGGAACTCTAGAGTGAGAGTTAGTATCTTCCCTACCTAACCCATCTTCAAGATTATTCAAACTTTAACTTAGACAATGTTCTTTATAGCGTCTCTAGTAAGGGTAAATAATACTATTACTCCAATTTGGCACAACCTAATTTGAATACTTCAACAACATAATTCCTATAGTTGTTATTAATTCATGATAAGGAAAAAGATACTTATAATGCCTTCAACTTACAAATACTAGTTAAATTTAGTTAATTATTTACTTTATATTCAATTATCAAAAAGCACAAAAAAGAATCAAACTTTCATTCTTATTATATCATCTATAGTTTGAGTGAGAATATTTTGCAAAGTAGAATTTGTTATCTAATTTCTTTTGACTTATTAAAAGATTGAATATCTCCCTGTTGGTTTGATATTTTGGGCTTAATCAAAAAGTCCTATATTACTTAATAATGATATGTATACTTGCACAGTATCCCATTTTTAAATATAATAATTGCATTCTTATTTGCTTTAAAGTCATGTTTTTGGTGTCGTTGCAAAGTAATAAATATAAGGAAAAATTAAGATTATAACTGCATACATTGTATTTCCATATAAAATCGGGATCAAGTTTTTGATGCGTTGTCGAGGTGAATAAAATTTTTTTTGAAGAAATTTTTATAAGGTAAAGTTCTATTTTCAGAAAGTTTTATTTAAAATTTAAAATTTATTTTAGGAATTTCAAAGTGTTGTTTTTATATAAGTTCTTGTTTGTGTGATTTTATTTTATATTGCTTTGTAGTAATGTATGCGTAGTTCAGGTTCTAAAGGATCAGTGCCCTAAAATTCTAAATTAGAAAAAATTATTAAAAAAATTAAAAAGTAAAAATTACAGAAAAGGCCAAAAATTTCAAGAAATGGCAAACCAAAATAATCAAAATGCTGGAGTTAATCAATAATTTAGAACTTTAAGAGATTATGCAAACCCTAAAGTAGATGAAATTCATTATAGTATTAAAAAACCTATTGTAGTGGCTAATTCATTTGAACTTAAACCCACTATTACCCAAATGGTATCAAATAATCAGTTTGGGGGAGCACCAACTGAAGATCCAAATTTACATCTTGCCAATTTTCTAGAATAAACTGCTACATTTAATTATGATGGTGTTTCAGATGATGGTATAAGACTTAGAATTTTTCTTTTCTCAATGAGGGATAAGGCTAAGATATTGTTAAATTCGTTAGTAGCTAGATCTATCAGAACTTGGGGTGATTTAGCATAGAAATTCCTTGCTAAATAATTTCCAACATAAAAAACTGTGAAGTTTAGAAATGTTATAACATATTTTTGTCAGTTTGAAGGGAAATCTATTTATGAATCATGGGAACGATTTAAATAACTACTAAAAAAGTGTCCACATCATGTTATACCAGATTGGTTAATAATTCAAACCTTTTATAACGGATTAGCTTGATCTCTTAGATTTATTATTGAAGCCACTGCTGGTGGTTCATTGATGTCAAAATCATTTCATGACACTTATGCTTTAACTTAAGAAATGGCTACTAATATATTTCAATGGCCTTTGGAAAGGGCAAATTTTAAGAAAGTAGTCAATATTCTTGAATCTAATGGTTTTCCAATGTTAGCAAATCAAATTGCTACAATTTCAATGAAGTTAACCGATTTTGAATGAATTTTTCTCATCTAATTTCAATGATTGAAGAGAATTCGTTAGGCCAAATGATAGATTCTCAAGCATCATTAGAAACTTTGAATGTCATAAACAACTAGTCGGATAACCCATATTCAAACTATTACAACCCATGTTGGAAAATCTATCCTAATTTTATCTGGAATAATACTTTGGATGGTAATAATCAGCAATGGGGGAACAATGAAGTAAACCCATTGAGAAACTGGAACAACCAAGGTAATAATAATTATAGATCTACTTATATTCTAGGTTTTAATAATAATCCACAATTTAAGGAGAAAAAGTTGTATATAGAAGAAGTGGTGTTGCAAATGGGAAATCAGTTACAAAGTCAATGAGCTACAATTAGAAATATTGAGAAATAATTGGGACAAATAGTAAATTCATTAAGTAATAGAGCCTAAGGAAGACTTCTTAGTAATACAGAAGTAAATCCAAAAGACCATAATAAAGAGCAAGCAAGAATCGTTCAACTTAGAAGTGGAAGAAAGTTGAAAGGTAGAGTTCAAAATGAGATTGAAGTAGAGAGAGAGAGAATTCAAGAACTTGAAGAGGACGCTCTGAAAATTTCAGAGAGAGTTGACTTGAAAAAACTGCCACCTCCATTTCCTCATGAACAAAAGTTGGATAAACAATTTTTAAAATTTTTAGAAATCTTTAAGAAGCTTACAATTAATATTCTATTTGCTGAAGCCTTAGAGCAAATGCCAAGTTATGTGAAGTTTATGAAGGATTTTCTTAATAGAAAAAAGAAGTTTGAAGATAATGAGACTGTTGCATTTAGTGAGGAGTGCAGTGCTATAATTCAGGAAAAAACTTCCTGAAAAGCTTAAAGATCCCAGTAACTTCACAATTCCATGTGCAATAGGGTTAGGAAAATTACCAAAGTTTTACCCTTTCCTGCTCTTCATAAACTGCCTTAACATGCATTTTTAGTTGCAGGTGGTGGAACGAGAAGACTCGCCAGGTACACTTTTACAGTTTTCA
>NEWO01001918.1:16755-33190 GCA_003013225.1 Phalaenopsis aphrodite
TATACGCTACGGAAAAAGAACCGCTCGCCGTCGCCGATGCATCCTTCCATCGCCAGCCTTCTCCTCACCGGCGAAGCGTGTCGCCGAACCTTCTCCTACCCGCGAGAGAGATAGAGAGAGCTTGCATGGAGTCTTTCCCACTTTGGCCGCACCTCCTCCTCGCTGTCGGCGAAAACTGACGCCGTCGCCGGACTTCCTCCAGCCGTCGGCCTCCTTGCGTCGAGATCCGGCCGACCTCAGCCCCATCCTGCGTAAAACTCTGGCCTTTTCATCGCCTTCTTCTTTTCTTTCGGTCGGCCGAACTTCAGCCTCCTGCCTCATTGCCGATGTGCCGCAAGCACTCCTCGCAGCAAACAGAGATACAGAACTCTCATTTTTCTTCTGTGTTTTGAACTACTCCTATCCAAAACTTGGGAGACAGAAAGAATGATGTAGATTCAGTTTAAACCTTGCTCTAAATCTTCTATTATATGCCATAATATTTGCTCCTCCCCAAGTCTTAAATCACACTAAATAAGTTCCAAGACAACTTCTAGTTTGGTGATAAGGGTTACTCATTCCCCTTCTCATCACATATACATTCTCTAACGTCTAATTTTCAATAGAATCGCCTTCCATTGACTGACATGTGCTTTACATATAATTTGTAAGCAGAACCCTCTGGACTAGGTAACACCTATACTGTTAAGATCGTCGTATGTCTTTCCAGTCTTAAGTGTCACCCTGCCTGATAAAATATGCATCTATGTCAGTTTAATTAAATGAAACCTCATCTAACCCCCTCTCATAGTTGGTTAGTTGAATCATTCAATAGAAGAACTAGGTCAAAAATAGGAAGTAAAGAATTGAGATGGACCTGTTTTATGGCTAAACTCAGCATGATTCCAAAAAAGCCTATGCTCGATTGAGAACCCGGGTATAAAAGATATTGTTGTCCCTTCTACTTCCAACAGTCATACTAGTGTCGAGTCACGACTAGAAGACTAAGGATTTACTATCTCTTGTAACACAATTGCAATCAAAGCACACAAACACAAAATTTAATAATCAAATCAAAGCAAACCACATAACAACAACAACCAAAAAGCACAATCAAACAACACAACATAGGTTGCCTCCCAAGAAGTGCTTAGTTTAACGTCCTCAGCCCGACGAATCCAGATGTCACATGAGATGACCCAACATTAAAATCTCATTTACCAGTAGTCTTTCTCCTTTGTTGACCTCACTTTTGGTTAAGGTCTAGCCTTTCCTCTTTAATAGCCTGGGGTCTAGCCATATGACTTTTCTGTTGACTATTCCTAGAGGACTAGAAAAGGATCCCTCGTCATTAAAAATTTTAAACCCTTCTTTGATCAACTTGAAGTTCCACATGTTGGTCCTAACCTCTAGCACTTAGTAGGTGGGGTCAATATATGGAGCTCAAGGAGAGTCTTTATATGACTGCTTTGCCTTAGGGTTAACCCTCTAGTGGTGTGGTCTCGGTTGGTCTCTCACACACACTTGCACATTACACTTCCACTCACTACCTTAAACCTAAACCTACTTAACTTTGGTCCCTTGCCCTTTGGGAGACTCATGTAGATAGTCTCCTAGACCCACTAACCCTAGGTTAGGTTTAGCTAAGATCAGTACATGGAGGACCCAAATTAGGGAATTCTATTTGTCCATGGCTTAAGTAGATTTGTTGGTGATCCTGATTTTCTATATATATAAGGATTTATGAAGTTGATACCATTACTTGAAGATTTTAATCCCTGACAACGACGCTAAAAACTTGATCCCAAATATTCGGTATAGATAGATGTAAAATGTGATGTATGCAAATACTTTCATTAATAGATATCCTTAATTTGCAACGGCGCCAAAAACTTGGTGTCAAGTAAAACCTAGGTAAATATTTCAATATGAAGCAAATAAGAATGCAATTATAATTTTAAATATGGGATGCTACACAAGTATACGTGTCGTTATCAAGTAATATAGAACTTTCTGATTAAGTCCCGAATATTGAACCCAAAAGGAGTACAAGATTTAGATAACAAAATTTTACTTAGCAGTTTATTCTTACAAAAACTTTAGATGCTAAATTAGAAATGAAAGTTCGATCCTTTTTATGATTTTCGATAATTTAAAAATAAAGTAAGCAACTAAGTAACTTAACTAAAATACTTGCAAGATGAAGGCAATATAAATTAAATATCTTTTTCCTTATCATGAATCAGTGATAAATATAAAAATTTTATTGTGGAAGTATGCTAAATGTGCTGTGCCAAATAAGAACAATAATATTCTTTTCCCTTACCATTACTAGAGATACTATAAAGAATATTGACTAATCTATAGTTTGAATTGTTCTGAAGACTGTCTTTATAGGGAAGAAACTAGCTCTCACTCTAGAGTTCCATCTTCTTCATCCACATGGGGGCTAACATCTCACATCAAAATCTAAAAACTATAAATTAAATTGGGGGCTTTAGCCTGTCACTCTAAAGTCCTTTAATTCTACACCCTTGAAAAAATTTATTTCTTTATTTATTTACACTCAACCCAATGAACTACATTCTCATTCATGAAATCAATATGTGATTCCAACCATTTGTTGACTGAGACAATACCATCTCAGATCTTACATGTTCTCACAATAGGTATTTACATCTTAATTGGCCAAATCAAGAAGAAAATGAAGTGTAAGGTTTTGAATCATCACAACTTCTTTTAACATTAAAGTCTAATACTTCACACAACTTCCTTTAAATATTTAATAACCTATCATTTTAAGGAAAAAGATAAAGAAAATTACTCAAAATTCGTGGAGAAAATACAACCACACATGAGCTTAAAAGTAGAAATCTTGCACATAAACAAGAAATCTAAATTAAAATCAAGTGTAGACACAAAAATAAACACTTATCTCAAATTATCTCCACCAAATGTCTTCAAGTTCCTTTGAGTTCTCCTCCTTATATCATAATACAAACTAACACTCAAAATAAAATAAAATAAAATAAAGGTGGTCGGCGGCAGCGGTGATGGGCGACGACGGCGGTGATTATGGTTTATGAAGTTTGATGGATGACTGGCCTCCTTCTCCTGGAAAATTTAAGCCTTTTCTTATAAAAATTGAAGAGGTGCCTTAGTGTCTCTTCAAAAAGGTGTCTCCATTCAATGAATCTTCTAGAAGTTGTCTCCTCATAAGTCAATTGAATGAATTTTCGTGTTCATGGGCTATTTCCCACATTTTTATCAATGGTTGCTTCAAAAAGCTCTTCAAAAATCTGCCCAAATTAAATAATTCATCAAATAACTACTTCTGACACTTAAGCCCGTGGTAAATGACGCTTAGGCGTGGAGCCTCTGGCGCCCCAGTTTATTTTTGCATTTTCTTCATTTTGCTCCAAATTTGACCCCTTTTTTCACTCATTTTAGCATTTTCCATCTATTTGATTGTACTTGCAAGAAAAATACACAAATATTTTTCATTAAAATGCAATATCTCAAAAATAGGTATAAAAATGTGTATAAAAATATTATATATTTTATGTGTATCAGTTGGAACCCCAATTTTATCAAAATACCCAATTTAATCTTTTGCCCCCAAATCTACCCAAATTATCCTGTAAACTCCAAAATTGGCCAACATTTCCAATATTACCCAAAATATCCGAATTTGTGCAAAAATCATTTCAAACCATTTGAAACCACCCAAATTGTCCAAAACACCCAAAAGTTTTCAAAATTACCAAAATACCCCTGATTTTTCCAAAAGTACGAAAATACTACAGTGACCCAATTTGTCCCAAAACTTTCAAAATCATTTCAAATATCCCCAAAATCAAATTAAAACCACTCCATTGAGCTCAATTTGACCAATTTGACTTATTTTGACTAAAAAGCCCCAAATTGATTTTAAAGGCCCAATTACCTCAATTCACCCACAATGTCCACCAATTTGATCCCAATTCTCCCCAATTTCAATTCTAAACTCAAATTCATCATGCCCAAGCTTGATTGGAACCAAATTCAAGCCCAATTGACCCACATTTGATTCCAATTTCAACCCAAATCAAAAAGCCCCAATTTGGCCCAAAATCAAAATCTTACTCAATTGAACCCCCAAATCTATCCAATTGCCCCAATTTTACATCATAAACTCTTTAAAACACTTCCCCACATCAAATTGAAACTTCAACTGGTCTTGATCAAGACTCAATCTCACTCAAAATTAACTTGAATTGATATCCAAAACTCTTCATGACAATTCTTAGGACCAATTTGAACCATCAATTGGGCCGTAGCCAAACTTTAGCCTAACTTAAACCCAATTCTATCCCAACTCCCCCTAAATTGACCATGAGCCAAAATCCTTCAAATTGCACCTCCAAATCAATTTAAAATCACTCCAAATCTTTTCTAAACTCTTTATGACAATCATCTATATAATTGACACCAATTTTTTATATACCTAAAAATACAAGAATTTGACACCACTACTAGAAAATTTTAACCCTCGACAATGACGCCAAAAACTTGATGCAACTTTTTCTATGCAAGAATTTATGAACCCAGATTTATATATTTATAATGATTTTGTAAAGTCACAATTCCAAACGCAAGTATACGTATTGCTCAAGTAATACATGTCTATAGTGGAGTCTTGTTTATCGATCCCACAGGCAAGCGAGGTAAGAGTTACTTAGTTAAATTCTAGTATACTACAATTAGTCCTTAGTAAGGAATGTCGATTAAAATGATGTTTTATCTAGCAACTACTCATAAATGCAAGTGTTAAATGTAAAGATAAAAATTATAACTAAATGCAAATACTAGTTCTAAAGATAACCCTTTTTGGATGAATTGGTTTGAAGAATTTTGAGATATCAAAAACTACTATTCTTATGTAATGAATTGGATAATGTAAAGGAATGAGATACATTAAATATTGTATGTGCCAAATAGGAGCAATCCTATTCTTTACCTCTTTGGTTCAGGCATAAAGAACATTGACTAATCCCATGCTTGTTTACTGAATCTATGCTTAGGCTGGGAGGATACCGGCTTTCACTTCGAAGCTCCCACGTTCCCCTCGCTTAAGGGCTAACATCTCTGTTTCAGTACTCAAATAATAGTACCAAATTGTGGATTTTAGTCTGTCACCCTAAAATCTTCAATTCTGCGTCCGTTAAAGTATATTTCCCTATTTATTTACATTCAACTCCCATGAACCTTACCATCCATGAAATCTGAATGTGATTCTACTTTGTTGAGAATTACACAACCCTCTTTGGTCTTAATGCAATTACAATAAATTTTAACACTACAACAGGCCTTTATTGTAATGTAAATAAAGTGCAAGTAAAAAACATCACATTGATAATTAAATCTGCTTTTAACATGCATCAAAAAATCCTAAACATGAATTCTACTCATTACAAAAGAAAAGTAAAATGAAAACAATGACATAATCTTCTCATACCATTATTTCCAAACCAGAAGAGAGAGTAGCATCACAAAGCACGAAGAAAACACAACGGAAACTTCATTTAGCAAAAGCAAATCCACTAGATAAGTGTTTACAAAAATCAAAGATAATGAAGAACACAATACTTAGCTTTTTCCCTTTGAAAGAAAGACGAATATCTCTCCCATAAAGTCTCCCGCCAATCCATGCAATGCTAGAACATCTCCTTACAAATTTTCTCAAAATCTCCTCTTCAATCTCTCCAAAAGAGTAGAAATATACATTTCTACTCCTATTCTAAAAACCCTAAACTTTCTCCACACTTTTTCTAACATTCCTCTCACAAAAATAACTCTTTTTCTAACCTAAATTCATTCTTTTAAATTGTAGGTACGAAGTTTGAAGAGTTGTCACAAGAATCCTTTCAAAGCGTCCAAATACGTTAAATCTGAGCCCATAACCGCCAAAAGTCGGTCCATAGTGGTCCCGGGCACCGTCGGCGGGCTCGAGGGCGTTGTTGGCGAGCTTTTATGTCATTTTTCGGTCTTCTCAGGTAAATCTCGCCGTCGACGCCGTTTTGGGCGCCATCGGCGAGCAGACTGCGCAGCTCCACCATTTCGCTCCGTTTGACTTTATTTTAGCTCCATTTTGCCCCATTTCAGTTTTGTTGTGTTCCTAACATATATCTCTACAAAATAAGCATAAAGAAACCTTCCTTTAAAGTGTAATCTCATTCAAATATATGTAAGAAGTGTAAAATAGATTAAGCATCGAATGACTTATCGAAAGGTGACATGACAAAATTTCATTTTTTGCTCGTTTTTTCTTCAAATTGCACCATTTTTGTTTCTTTTTCTCCAAAAGTCCATTTCTTGTACCTGAAACCAAAAACGTGCAAAATACCTTCCTTTAAAGAGCAATATCATCAAAATCAGTGTAAAATAAGTATGAAAATCTCACCATATTTTCCTTTGGTCAATAATCTTGATCAATCAATTGAGTCAAATGTTATGAGTAGCCCAACCTAACCCAACTTGAACTCAAAATTGAACCATGACCCTAATGTAACCAAACTTAAATAAAATGGTCAACCTAAGACCCCTAAAGCCACCAAGTGAACTCTAATGACCATGCTAGACCCATCTAGCCCACCCTATATGAGCCATGGACCAAGGGTCCCCCAAATTAAGGGATTTATTTCCTTAAAAGACTAAGCTAAGGAGATATTTGCCAAAAACTATCACTAATCCAATTAAATGCCTTGAGGGACGGCTCATTGGCTCCCCTGACCACCACCTCGAGCCTGACAAACCATTCTAGTTGTTGGAGGAGCCAAAATTGAGAGCCAACCCCACCCAATCTAAACCCAAACTCACCCATCCAAGCTGGCCAGCTCCAATTGGTCTTTAGCATTCCGCTACCCTCCACCTAAGCATTGTTTTGCACCCATCAATTGCCCCAGCCGATCACTCATTCCCCCTCTGTTTAAACAACCTCCTCCATGACCAAATAGAAAGCTTATCAATTTCCTTGGGGAAAGTTTGCTCAATTATTTCCAGACACTCTCCAAGAACTCCTAAGCTCAATCTCACAATTTTCCCCCTCTGAACACCTCCTCCATGGGCAAATAGAGAGCTTGCCAATTTCCTTGGATCCAGACATTCTCCAAGAACTCCTAAGCTCAAGCCCACCATTTTACTTCTCTGGATTGCTCTGTGAAAGCTCAATTTTGAGTTCAAAATTCACAAAAAACCAAGACATATTTCCCCACACCTCCACAGTCTACAAAATTCTAATTAACTTTGCACACACCATCCCTAGAGTGAGAGGAGTTGATCCCCCACAAAAGCCCCATCATAAAGAGCCTCTAACCTAGCTCTAGACCAACACCTGAAATCAACCTTGGTCAAAATCATACCTAGGCAATTCACCACAGCCCAGGAGCTCATCTGAAGCTTCTCCAACCATCTGATTGAGGCCTCCCTCCCCTCTCTGATAAAGGTATTGAGCTCTCACCTTTAACTGAGTTTAATTTGATTGTCCGTGTGTATAGACTGTATTTCATAGCATTTTAACCATATGTATGTGTTCGTCTTGAGTAGATGAAGGTGTAAGAACAAACCACATGTGATTTGTTTGAATATCGAGAGAGATCTTAAGGTTTGAAGTTGAACGGCTCTTGGGTTAGGGAGATGGGGGATGATGAACGCATGACCTCCATTCACGCGTGTATCAATCTAACGACCGCGGAGGCATCATACGAGTGGATGGAACGAAACGATGAGGTGTGTGGCATTGAGGTGGTTATCAACATCAAGTAGCGGAGCACAGGGTGTAAAGTTCGACATGTCGTAGAATGCGCTGACGCTGAGCTGGATAACTAGAAAATTAGGCTTTTATGAATTAAATAAATTCTAGAACTTTGAAAATTCATAAATTTTCATAGAAAAATTATAAAAATAAAATAAAAATATAATCTTGCTCAGTGAACATAGAAGAATAATATGGACCAAAAGTACAAATTATTTGTTGACTCTCTCATTTTTAATTAATTAAATAGCCTCTGTGGTATTTTAATTTATTTTGATTAATTATTGCACACCATGGGTTGAAATTTTTAGTGTTTATTCCTGATGACAGAGGGGATGTTCTAAGATTTTTTCAAGGTTAGAGAGCATATTTATGCTTGTAACCCTAATTTTCAAGCTTGGATAAATATTTTGGCTTACATTTATTTTATAAATTAAAATATCACTTGGAAAATTATGAGATAAATTTTAGTAGATTTCATGTGGTTAGAGGAGCTTAGGAAAAATACCATGATGGTTTGAATTTTTTTGTGCATTTCTATAATTAATTAAATGTGTATAATTTGTATTAATTTATTTAAATTAAATATTAACCAAAAATTAATAAAATTAATTCCACATTGTGTAGAAAAATCATGTTGACTTTCTTTAAAATTTTGAAAATTATTTGATTAAGTTTGAGCATTAAAGTTGATTTTATGAGAAAAATTGTATTTTTGTACAAAAATAATTATATTAAATTAAATACACTTAGTAAAATTATGAAAAGTTATTTTATGATTTCCTTGTGATCAGGGGCACTTTAAAAAAATAAAAATTATTTTAGAGAAAATACTTCATTTTTGAACTATATTTTAAATTAAAAATAATTAAAAATTCCAAAAATACAAAAGTATTTAAAAATGTGCCTAATAGTTTTCTTATCACTTGGGACTCATTAAAATATTTTTCCCAATTTTTCTAAGTTAAAAATAAATTTTTAAAGGCCTAAAATGTATTTTTCTTATTTTTCATTAAAATAATTATAATAAATAAATTAAAAATCATAAGAATATAAGATTTATTTATCTGAGTTCCCTAAACTCAGAGAGGATTATTAGTATAAAAAATAATTTTGTAATTAAAACATATTTTTCATTTAATTAAATCACTAAAAATCAATAAATAATTATAAATTTAAATTAAAAATTAATTCAAAAAATCATGAAATTTTCCTTAAGTGTTTCTCTAACCTAGGTGAACCTTTAATATTTTTTCCCATAAATAAAAAAAAACTTTATTTTGATTGATTAAATAAATTATTGTTGAAAATCCTATTTTTAAAGTTAAAATAATTATTTAAATTAAATAAAAATTTGGAAACCACATTTTCTCCTCTGATGCTTTAATTGCCCCATGGACAGGGTAATTTAAAAATTTTCAGATTCATTTGAATTATGCTTAATGAGTTATGAAGTGAAGGGCCCATAGGGCAAAATGTTGATTTTGGATTTTGGTACCTTAATCAAAATTTAGGATTAATCAAAGGGAAAATGAGTAATTTTGATCATAATGAATACTCTTAAATGATTGAAACATGAGGGGTTAAAAGATAGAAACCAATTTGTCACCTTTCCATAATAAGAGTAAAATTATAATTTTTTAAATTATCGAAATTTGGAAGTTAATCAAAATCAAATGATTCTAAAGTGATGTGCTTAAGTTAGGGAGATGATGGTTCACTTATTTTATGCCCACAATTGATGATGTTATGATCTTTCAATAAGAATAGATACCATGTAAACTAAAATTTCAACAATTGTCATTTTCTCCCATTGAGATTGTTAAGGTCTTGGTACTGATCTAAGCTCGACATTTAAACTAATTTGATGAGATTTAGAGAAAAAAATAACATGGTTAATTATAAACATTTCTAAACATTACGATCCCAACTTTAGTGGTGGGTAAAAAATCTTTAAGGACTTAAACTTGCTTTAGGGGCAATCACCTACATAACTCTTAAATAAAATATCAACTAATTAATTGAGTGTCTTGTCCTTAGGATAATAAAAATGTTAAAGTTCACCGAGTAACAAACTAGTTTTAACTTGACCTTGGATGATTAAATGAACTGTATGATAAGTTCAAAATGAACTTGAAATGTTTCAATAAATATTTAAAATTATGCAGGGTTACTCCCCGTATGATTTGAAATCTCTTGGGTATTTCGGAGGACAAATTGAACTTGCTATATTTTGTTCTAAAATTCTCTGCTTCAATCTTTTGGGATTCGATAAGTCATAGTTTAAGGTATGTTAGATACACATTCATCTACTCTTGCAATTTATTTAATTCCCTGCAAAATTATATACATGTTGCAAAAGCTAATCTTTCAATTGGAATGCTGAGAAGATGACAGGTACGCTTTTATAATGTTATTTAATTTCTATCATTTTACTTTTTACAATTTACTTTCGTTGCAAAATATTATAACTGTTTCGTTATGCACCTTACTTTACTTGCAAAAATCAAAACAACTTTTCAAAATTAATCAACAATTTCAAAAAACTTAAAACAAATTGTTTCAAAGGTAACCATAAATCTTTTGAAATTTCAAAAAACATAAAACGTCATTTTGAATTTATGGGAGACCCTCGAAGAAGGTGACCCACAGTTGCTAACGAGATCTCCCCAGTTTAAATGAGGTTCACAACTCATTTAAGCTAAGTTGATTCAAAAGAAAATAGTGATACCAGAACAAAAGAACCGTGGAATCCTAACCGGTGTCGCTCTAATCAACTTTAACCCCCCTAATTGAACTTTAAAAACTTGTCATTTAAACCTTTAAACCTTAGAATTTAAGACAACTACTTCACCAAGAAGCTTGGAGGTAATTTTGTGGGCAGTCTTTTTTAACAGCAGAAAGATCTACAATATCAGGAGGATCTACAACAACATATCTTTCCTTAGAATTAAACAACAAGTCATAGAATTTTGAGATCGTTCGCCTAATGCAACATAAATCCTCAACTCTCTCTTTAGGCCTTTGCACAATCGTGTTGTGCAATTTAAGCCCTAACTCGATTTAGGATTCCGAGGTCCCCATTTATCACGACCTAAATCCTCACATCTTCCAGATTATTTCTGCGACTGTCTCGCATTGATGTAAGCCTTAGTTAATAAAATTGACATGATGTAACATTTAAATAACTTTTCTTCTTGAAATTGAAGCAAAACCATAGGATGACTTGGGAAGTCATTGAGGTTTTCCTCAGGATCTGTGACATCATCTAGTCCTTCTTCCTTTGGATTCCAAAATAAAAGTTTCAAATTTGAGTCATTCACATTTCACACTTCTTTCTCTGATCTTTTGAAAAGTCCTATCCTTTGAAATTTTTTAAGACAATATCCCCTGATTTTTATCGAGAGTTTTCTTAGGTGACTTCGGTTATCTAAGATGTAATTAACAAGAGGGGTTTGCCCTTATAAGAAACTTTTAAGAATTCATCTTAATATAAACCAAACTTTCTATCACTGAATTCCAAATCTACTAATGATATTTTTCTTTAAAAATTTAGCAACACTTTGAACATCACAATTGGGGAAAGCCACTACCTTAATCCATTTTGAGACATAGTCAACAACTATCAAACTATATATATTACCAAACAAAGGTACGAAGGGTCCTATAAAATCTAAACTCTAAACATCAAATATTTTAATCTCCAAAGAGAACTTCATGGGAATTTCCTCGCGCTTAGAAATTTACCTACTCTCTTGCATCGATCACTAGATTTGATATATATGTTTTAATCCTTAAATAGAGTAGGTCAGCAAAATCCATATTGTAAAATCTTAGAAACAGGTTTGTAAACTCCAAAATGTCTCCCCAAATTCAAAATCACGACTCTTACAAATAATTTGAAGGATTTCTTCTATAAGTATACACTCCTCATCACTTGTTCCTTGCATTTACTATAAAAATATGGTTCATCCTAAAAATAATATATGGCATCTTGGATAAAGCTTTTTCGTTGATGGAATGACAGATCATATAACATAATATTGTTAACTATATAATTAACTATGTTAGCATACCATGGAATATGTCTTTTAGTAATAGCTAAAAGATGCTCATCAGGAAAATTCTCACTAATCTCTTTTTCAAAAGCACATGAATTTTCATGACTAGGTCTGAACAAATGATCGCCTATTTGATTTTTCAGTGCCCTTCCCATCTACTACTTTAATATTGAATTCTTATATTAAAATGATCGATCTGATTAATTTGGGCTTGGTGTCCCTTTTTGACATCATATATTGAATATTAAAATGGTATGTGTAAATAGTGCATTTAGTTCCAGTCAAATAAAATCTAAATTTATCAAAATCATATTTTATCATGAAAAGCTCCTTCTTAGTACTAACTTAATTAATTTGAGCTTAATGATGAGCCTTGCTGGCATAGTATATAGCCTTAAATACCTTATCATCTTGTATTCCTAAAACTGCTTCGATAGCATAGTCACTTGTGTCACACATTAGTGCAAATGGTCCCCCTCAAAATGGTGAGACAATCATAAGAGCAGTGACTAACTTCTCTTTCATAGTGTTAAAGGCTTTTAAGGATTCTTGATTAAATTTGAATATGACATCTTTTTTCCAAGAGACAACATATAGGTTTGGTAATTTTAGAAAAATCTTTTATGTATTGTCTACAAAATCCAGTATGTCCAAGAAAACTTCGAACTCCTCTCACATTAGTGGGTGGTGATAGTTTTTTAACAACTTGTACTTTTGATGGGTCTACTTCTATGCCTTTTTAAGATATTTTTTGTCTTAAAACATTTCCTCCTGGGACCATACATTAACATTTCTCTAAATTTAGAATAAGGTTAGTCTCTTCATAATGTTTTAACACCTTCGCCAAATGATCCATACAAGAGTCAAATGAAGGGCTGGTATTGGAGTATTAGTAGCATTAGCAGTAAATTTTTCATGAAGTTATTTTTCATATGAATGTTTTAAGTATCATCTATATGACAAATTGCAATTCTTCTTGAAATGAATAAAGATTCAAAAATCTTAAATTTGATTACTAAGTACTCTTAGACTTAGAGTTTAAATCTAAGTTAATAAACATTTTTCTTAAATTTTACTATTTTATTTATTAAACTAAAGTATATAATTTTATAAGTTAATCTCTTTCCTAAGTCATATTTTTACATAGTAAAAGGGTTACTTGAGGACAAGTAAGATTTAAGTTTGGGGGAGTTAACATGCCTAAAAATTACCTACTTTTTCATATATATTTATGCCAAATTTTAATGATTTTTAATGATATTACTCTTTAAAGGAAGATATTTTGCATATTTTTAGTTTTATATACAAGAAATGAACTTCTAGAAAAAATGAAGCAAAACCAGTGCAATTTGGAGTAAAAATGAGTAAGAAAGAAAATTCTGACTTGGAACATTTCGATATGTCATTATATGCTTAATCTACTTTACATTTCTCACATGTTTTTGAATGAAATTATGCTTTAAAGAAAGATTATTTTCATGCTTATTTTGTAGGTATATCTGTTAAGAGCAAAATACAACTGAAACAGGGCGAAACTGAGCAAAACAATGGGGCTGCTGCATGATGCGCTAAACCGGCGCATGATGCACAAAAATCTAAAGAACTGGAGAATGCTGCTCCAAAACTGGTGTGTGATGCTCCAAAGATGACTTTTGGCGGATTAAGGCGATTCGAGACAAAATTTGGGTGAATTTTCAAAGGGACACTTGTTCTAAACACCCCTTGGAGTGATTCAATGCATCTAGACACTTTGGAAGGTTCTTTTATGAAGGGATATGTCTCTTGGATCAATGTACATGTATTTTGAATTTAAAAGAGTTGACTCTTGGTTAGAATTTTGGAGGGAATTTTGAATTCTTTTTGGAGGAAGGCAGCCTTTTATAAAAGAGAGGGAAGTCTAGGGCTTGAAGAAGAGTTGTATGGGCTTGAGTTTTGTGTGTGTGGCGTGAGAGTGAGAGTAAGGGCTTGGAGATTTTCTTCAAAGATTGTAAAAGGAGAGGGAAGGTGACATATTTCTTCTTCATTGCATTTCTAGGAGAGAATGAGAGCACTTGTAAAGAGGGAAATTGCTTGAAGAGAACTTCTAGGGATTTGCTTCGGAAGGATTGTGAGATAAGTTGTGTTCTTTTCTTTATTTATTTTGTAAACTTGTTTTTGTATATGAAATTCATGTTTCGTCGTATTATTCATATGAATTCTGAGTAGTCTTCTTTATCCTTCTCCCTACTTTGAGATATGGTTTTGTGAAGAATTGATTTTATTCTATACAGTTTTAAGTGTCAATAATTTGTGATGATTAGAACTCCGATCTTCATTTACTTTTAGATCTGATCAATTAAAATGTTAAAATGTGTTGAGAAACATATGTTCCGAAAGGCTGTGATTTCTACAACATGGGGAAAATCACTTTTGATTTCATGGGAGAGTATGTCATCCATGAAATTGAGTACAAATAAATAAGGAAATATACTTTATTAGATGCATAATTGGAGATTTTAAGGTGATAGATTAAAATCCCCAATTTGATCTAGTTGATTAGATAGTGATGCGAGATTGTTAGCCCTCAGGTGAGGAAGTAGTGGGAGCTCTGAAGTGGCTGTCAGTATCCTTCCAGCCTAACCACGAAATTAGAGACCAAACTCTGGATTAGTCAACGTTCTTTACAACATTATGAGAAATGTAAAGAATAAGATTGCTCATATTTGACACAAAATAAGTTTTATATATTTTTCAATGATTTTAATTTGTTCACAAACCATATACTCATTGTAAAGGGAAATAATGCTTTATTAAATTTGAACTCTTCGTCACAAAACTTTGTTTAGTCTTAGTAATTTAATTTTGAAGTTCAGTAAACTTAGTTCTTTTAGTTACATTTCTATTAACATTCATTAAACTCATTTTAATTAGTCTTTCTTACTTTAATTTTAATAGTTTGAATATTGTGATTTATGTTATTATCATAAGAATTTCCATCTTCCATATTAAGACTTCATAGTAGTAGACTAGAATTAGCCTAAAAGATTTCTTACTGCACTTCTCTATGAGATCAATACTGGGGTTTTTAAATAAAGCCTTATATTACTTGAAGCGATACGTGCACTTGCATAGACCCACTAGTGGTGAACTGTTTTATATATTTTATATAACAATTGAAATTTGCACATTAACTATTTAATATAAATTGGGTCAAGTTATTGGCCATATTTTTGAAAACTAAATTACTGCGTAATTTCGGGATGGGTCAAGTTTTTGGCATTGTACCGGGGATTTAACTTAACATAAAATACAGGGAAAAACAACAAACATTAGGGGCACATCACCTGTCACTCTAGATTACCCACTGAGCCATCTCTTTAGGACTAATCGATCCTTAAATTCAGAACTCTAGATCAAATTGGTTAAGGCCTAACTTGTAACCTTAGAATCACCAATTTACACCCATCAAAGCTTATCTCCCTATCTATTTGCACTAACCAATGGGCTACCATATCATCCACCATACTAATGTGATTCGTACTAGTTGAGGAATACATAGCCCTTCTAGGTCGTTATGACTTCACAATAAGTTTTAAAATACAAATTGGCCAGATTGATTATGTAAATTAAGTATGAAATAATGAATCATCACAAGTATGGAATAAGCGAAATCTTAAAAAATTCTAACCCTACACATGATTAATTCTTATTGCAAGGAGAAATATAAAGAAAACAACTCAGATCTCATAGGAGTAACACAACAAAACGTGATTTATATTAAAATTTAGGTTTACACAATAAAAAAAATTCAAATAAAAATACAAAGTACTTATTTTAAACTTCTCCTCAAGTAAATCCTTTGAAATTTCTTTGGTGATTTCTCAACTCCCTTACAATTTTAATTCAAGAGACACACACACACCAAAAGCTATCCCTCACACCATCGTAAAAGCCTCTTCTTCACACTGACCCCCATTCACACACCTCTTGGATGTCTCTTGACTCCTTTTTAAGTAACTCTCAAAATTCCCAAGAGTCGCCTTAGATGTCTCTTCAAAATTCGTCCAAATTAAATGCATAAAATTAAGAACTGATTCCAGCGTCCAAACGCTCAACTGTTGCCCCTAGGCGCCAACATTCTAGAAGCTCAGTATAACTTCCTGACACCTAGGCGCCAGATACTGACGACATGGCGTCGGGCTCTCAGTTTCCACTTACAGAGTCTGACGCTGAGGCGCCAGTTCATTTTATGCTACCTTACTCCAATTGACATCGTTTTACTCTGATTTCGCTTCTTTTTCTCTAAAATTTCATCTCTTGTACTTGAAACAAAAAAACATGGAAAATATCTTCCATTAATATGCAATATCATTAAAAATGAGCTTAAAATGTATATATAAAAATAACACATTTATAGACATGTCACTTAATGCTATTGCAACTTTCAACTATGGTCTTTGCGATCAACTGACGCTGCCACAACTCATCACTATGCCTTATGTGGCTAACTATGTCCTATGTGGCTAATTGCCACTGCAACTTCTAACTAGGGCTTTTGTGGCGAACTAACTCTATTGCAGCTCCCCTGTACAATCTATATAACCAACTACTATAATCTCTATGA
>NEWO01001919.1:0-12490 GCA_003013225.1 Phalaenopsis aphrodite
CGGTATTCTGAATCTGCTTTTTTACTTGAAATAATATTTATGTGTTACAACTAAGTTGCTTGACTGTAACATTTTGAGACTTCATGATACAAACATTTTAGTTCTCTATATTTCATTCAGAAATAAATTCTAAATTTGGTTTATCTTCTTTATTATTATTGTTGCTTGATTGAAGCATTTTCTTAGCATGCTAAAATTAGATTTGATGCTCGACATTCTCAGCACTACTAATAAAAATGTATGCATAATGCAACATTCCTACAAAAGTTATTGTGTAGCATTCAGTGAGTAAAAAACTTATTTTTCTTCAGTGTTCAATGCTTAATTTTAAAAAAGAACACTCTAGAAAAAGTGAGCCTTGCTCGCATCATAAATCATTTTTTCATTTGACCGAAGATCGTATTTCGTTCGAGTGGAATAACTTAATGATGCACCAACTTAATCATAGAAACATCTACTTCATGCTTATCACTTTTAGTCGAGTACTAATAATTCTGTTAATTTTTCTTATGGTACATATCCAACTTGACTTCTTCAGTTGTAAGGTACACTTGATTTTAATGCTTCACAAAAGAGGATCATAATTTATCTTCTTAAACCTAAATGGATAGTTATGATGCCACTTGCAAAAATTTCTCAACAAAATTTAAGAATTGATGTGTCGATCCTTTTTTTAATAGTAAAAATCTATTATGCTTCAATTATCTCAAATTTTTAATAGCCCTCTACAACATAATAGTAGATTTATGAATAAATTAATTTATCGATCACTACTACATACATTTTGTATGTATTAGATATTAACACCGAAACTTCAATGTTTACATAAGGAACACATAACCGTCTTATGCATTACATATCTAATACATAAACTCCTAATTTAACGTACTAACCACACAATTTTTATGTATTATACATCTAACACCTAAACTTCAATTTTTATAAACAAACCACACAAATCTTATGTATTATATATGTAAAAACCAAAAAATTCTTATGCAATACAATTCTTACATATAAGTTTCAAGTTCTACATATAAATCACAAATTCTTATGCATTGCATATTATCCACCAAAACTTTTATTTCTTTTATACATATAAACCATTCAAATCATATATATTACATATGAACTTGGTTCAATTTTACATAATTTTACGTGATTTTTATCATGCATTTTACATATTATTTTCTTGTATTTATCATGATTTCATGCTTATGAAAGGTTCTTTGTGCTAGCCTAAAGGTTATTGGTGTCAAACATGTAAAACCAAGTTAAAGGTGGAAAATAGAACTATTTAGCATTGTCGTGCCTAATCTGGGCCTGACCCCGACTGATTTGTTGTGCCCATGCTAGTTTCGTGCATGACCACTCCAATGTAGATTGTGACCACACTGCTTTCTGGCATAACCATGCCACAAAAAAATAAGAATCAGATTATGAGTAATTTCATGCCTATTTTTGACCTATTTGCAGAATTTTGGAACATTTTAAAGCATTTTTTGGACTTATTGACTCATTTAAGAGATTACAAGATTTTTTTGGACTCGTGATATGTAAAATAATTATAAATTCATGTTTATTACATGAACAAGTTTTTTTCGACCACTTGGCATCTTAGAGTTTTGGAAAAAAGGGAGATCAACACCAGAGAAGGCTTAGATGGTGCTAGAGTTATAGTTGTCTAGACAAATTGAGTGCACTCTTGAGGGTTCACATACTCCTTTGGTGGGAACCCGAAAAGAAGTTTTTTTTATAATGTGTGAGTTTTGATAGCTTTGTGTGAGAGGGAGACTTGTTTTTATCAATGAAAGATTTAGTTCATGTAAGTCTTTAATATTTTCATTGCTAACATTGTATCCTTACATTGTTTTTCTCAAAATAGTTTTCTATGTAATGCATGGTTAAATTCTTCTTCATGTCTCTATGATGTAGGGGGGCAATGTATTTATCATGTGTTTTCTGTAATTTTATTATGTTTAGAATTTTGTTTAAGCATTCACGTCATTGCTGTTAGTTAATGATCTGACCCGCAATTACGTAATAATTTATCATCCAAAAGATGGCAAAAAACTTAGTCCAATTTATATTTAGCGGCTAGCGAGAAAAAACAAAATGTTATAAATTTAGAAAATGATCTACACACTAGGGGTACTATGTAATTATATGTATCGTTTCAAGTAATATATAACTTTCATTAATAACTCCAATATCGATCCCATAGAGAAGCGATGTAAGAAATCCCATAAGTTAATTCTAGTCTACTAAAATTAGATCTTAGTTTTGAATGTCAATTTAAGTGGTTTTAACAAGTACTCTTAAATGTATTACTTAAGTTTAAAACAACCAACAACTACTCTTAAATGTCAATATTTAATGTAACGATAACAATTATTCCTAAATGTAAATATTAGTTCTAAAGATAGCATATCTAGATAAAGTGGTTTAGAGAATTTTTAGATGATAAAGACTACCCTTCTTGTTCAATGACCTAGATCATGTGTAGGAATAAAATGCTTAAAATATAATGTTACCAATGACAAACATGAGCAATTCTACTCTTTAACCTCTATCAAGTGCATAAAGAACATTGGCTAATCCAGAGTTTGATCCCTAAACATGTGGCTAGGCTAGGAAGATACTAGCTCTTTCTTTAGAGTTCCCACTTCCCCTCATATAAGGGCTAACATCTCGCTTTAGTTTATAAACATTTGAACCAAATTGAGGATTTCAGTCTTTCACCCTAAAATCTCCGATTCTAGGCCCATAGAAACTTATCTCCCTATCTATGTGCACTCCTCCTTAGAGGATCGTCGTGGCTCTTTCTAAAGTTGAATTTGGTACTCACTAGTTAGTGAAATCTTACCGCTTCCCAGGTCATTATGTTTTGCAATAGATTTTAAAAATACAAGTGATGGGTTTGTAAATTGAATTAAGAGCCAGAGAAAATACCATCACATTAACGAAATAAGAAAAGATCTTATCAAATCAAAATTCCTAAGCATTCTTTCATTCCATTGCAAATGAAAATTAAAATGAAGATAATGGTATAAGAAGTAAGAGAATTGATAAAATTATGAATTAATTATGTGCCAACAAGGAACATATGTCTACCTACCCTCTTTCGACTACATAGATAAGCCTACTAAAATATTAGTTTTATGGAACTATCTCTTACCTAGAAGCTCCTAATTGATCATTACATTATATTTCATTAAAAGTTGTATTTCCGCTTAAACTAAGTTGCCATAGCTAACCGATCAATGTGAGTGCACTCATGTTGTGAGATCACTTCTCTCATGAGTCGTAGTTTCACTTACAAAAAATTTTAACATAACATATGCCACTTAAGTTATGTCAATGAAGCAAAGGAGGTATTACTCATCACATTAAATCAAAAAGAAAATTTTCCTATGCATGCCACTACTTCATATCAATGGAAAATAGTATAGAAGTCTACTCACAAAGCATGGATTAAGCACAACTGAAACCTTCATTAATTCAAAGAAAGTCCAATAGAAAGTTTTTATAACAATTACAAGATAATTAAGAATGCAATACTTAGTTTTTTTTCTCTAAAAAAAGATGAAAATTCCTCCAAAAAAGTTCCCCACTGATCCATGCAATGCTCGTAAAATTCCCTTACACGTATCTCTTAAAATCCCTCACTAATCTCTCTAGACATGGTGGAATTCTACATCTTCATCTCCTCTCTAAAATAACTCCAAAATTCCATGTAAAGATCCCCATATGGACTTCGCATGAGAGGTGCAAAACCCCTCTTTTTAATGTGATGCCAAACACCTCCTTTTCCCAATAGACACACCATTTCACTCTGTGAGACACAACTCTAGACTTTTCAACTGTCTAGATTCATTGAACCACTCGATGAGGCGTGAAAATTTTTTAGAATCTTTCAGAACATTCCAAAATTGACCAAAATCACCCAAAACCCATTTCTTAACCATTTTGTCACCTATGCACAAGTTTCGGGGGCCTAGCGCAAGTTTCTCTCTCATCACTCCGTTTCAGGTTTTTTTTGCTCCGTTATAGTTCCGTTTCGCTCCAAATTGTTATACTTACAAAATAAATGTTAAAATAACCTTTATTTAAAATTCAATTTCATTCAAAAATATGTGATAAATTTAAAGGAGATTAAGCATAGAAAGACATATCAAAATGTGTCAGGTCAGAATTTTCTTTTTTGCTTGTTTTGACTCCAAGTTGCATCATTTTTACTTCATTTTCTCCATAAGTCCATTTCTTGTACTTGGAACCAAAAACATGCAAAATATCTTTCTTTTAAAATGTAATATCATTAAAAACAAGTATAAAAAATATATAAAAAAACAGTCACTTTTTAGGCGTGTCAAAATCCCTCAAACTTAAATGTTGTTTGTCCTCAAGTAACACTATAACTTTTCAAGCTAAAATTGTTAACTTGTGGTTGTGCGTTTCTTTTAGATTACCTAAAATTTTGTTTTAGAAACATTATAGTCCAATTTAGAAAAATTTCTAGTAAGTTGGATTATATCTAAGGTATCAAAACATTTACTATTAAATTTCGGAATACAAATTTCTATTTAATTCAGACTTAATTGTAATGTTTCCATACTTGAGATTTTTAGAAAAATACTAATTTCAGAATTTATGAATTCTATAATGAAAATAATTTTACTAATACTTTCTGATATTAATCTTAGAATTGATCTTATGTTTTCTTCCTTAGGAAGATTCAGTGAAATCAATTTTTGGTTAGGTCATATTCCTCAAGCTTCTCCTCCCTTTTTCATAATTTTCATTTTCTTTTTTTTTCTTTCAGGATCTTTTTAATCCTAACTCTTTTTAGGTGAGGATTACTATATAATGATTTTGAATTTCACTTTCCCTTTACTAAAATTAATAACTTGGTTTCTTTCATTAACTTAAAATCCAGTATTAATTTTTGAAAAATACTTTCATAGAATCTAAATTCTTTAAAAAGTATGATTCTACAAAATCTTTAATTTTTTCAAAAAATCAATTTTCCCTACAATAAACAGTAAAATCATTTCCCTAACATTTTCTACTAAATATCTTAACTTTAGTTTCATCATTTTTACTAATGTTTCGACTAAGTTCCTCCATATCATTTCTATAAGTCAAAATTTTAGTATCCAAAAGATAACACCACATACCACATGTCATTTTAAAAAGTGATATTGAATTAAATACATGCTACTAAGGACAAAAAAAGTTAAGTTTTAAAATAGTTTATCTTCGCCCCAAACTTAATTTTAAATATGTATAACATTAAATGCAGAAAAAATAAGTACGAAGCAAAAAGTTTAGAAATTGTACCACAAAAGTTTATCAGTACAATTATTAATCATGATAAAAGACATGTACAAAAAAGTAAATCTAAACTACACATGCAAGAATAAAATTTACTAAGCAAAAGTCTAACAAGCATAACATGTATCAACATAGGAATATGAAAATGTTCTTTAAGTCATATATTAAGTTGTAACACAAAAATAAACATAAAATACAAACACACATGATAAATGAGGTTAATTAATCCATTAACTCACGCATCACCTTTCTTTGAATTTCTAATGTAATCAATAGACAAATATATTAAGTGCAATCCATGAATTTTATATGGTTATCCACATGGACAAGATTACCCCTGTTAAGTTGGGTCACAAACACTAACCTCAGGCATTACCTTATTCCACTAAGTTTGCACCTCTAAAAGTTATAAAGATATTGCAAGATCATCCACATGTCACTCATCATGTTGGTTCATGAATCCTACCAAATGAAAAAAAGGTTAGAGAAAGAAAGTAGCAGAATTCAGATGGAACTATCACTATTCATACTCAAAATGCCTCCAGTAAAACTCAAGTCCAGGTGAGACTCGAGTCATAGTGTATTCATCAATCCAATTACTATAACAGAGCATATACAAGTCTAGTCATAATAAGAAGTTAACAGAATCACCTCCCTCAAGATACACATAAAGATTAAATCAATTCATAAAAAATCCAAGCATCCACCAACATCAATTAAATTGATCACTCCACACTAAAGAAAACACAATACAACACAAATAATCATAACTCATAAAAATACTAAATCAAACCTCACTGATAAACATGGGTTGCCTCCCATGAAGTGCTTAGTTTAATGTCACTAGCTCGACAAAGGATTTCCTCCCAGAACAAATTTCCATTCAAATAAACACCAATCAATCACCAAATCTTTTTCATATTATGAGATTCCTACTAAATCCTTAAACCTTAGTTTCTCTTTCAACTTCTCAAATTGATTCCAATTATTGTTCCCCAAGTTTCTTTCTAGATTCAATATTCTTCCACTAAATTCTAAATTTACATATTAATATTATCCTTAAAATTTATAATAAATGGATCTCTATATGATGATTTTAGTTCTCTTAAATTTTTAGTTAGATTCTCCGTAAAATATTTGATTCTAAATCAAATTCCACTGGGATATTTATTTGCCTCAAGTTATCTTCTAATTTATTCCATTGGTACTCAGTAAATGGTTGCGATGGTCTTTAAATATTTATCTTAGTTGAGGAAATAATTTTTTGGAAGCTCCAAAGTTATAATTATCCAGATTATTTTAATTACCTAATGAATCATCTTGATTGTAATCTCATCATTGGTTTTCTCTTTCATATTTGTTATTCTAAAGTTGGAAGGATTCTCCCAGCCTACTTTGTCGTAATTATTTGAGTGATTGTCTATCCCATCAATATTTCCATAAGATTTAGTGTCAATCATCTGTCTAAATGAATTTTTCTGAATGACTAGAGGTTTATGAGGTTGACACATTACATAATAATCTTATTTTCTTGAAATATCTGCAATCTAAGAAGCTAAAATATTCAATAAAACATCTTTATAATAATTAATGATTTCTACAACTGTTTCTGAAGATTTTTTCTATTTTCTAAACCTCCTAGCAGTTCTCTCTATTTCTGAGTCGTATTATGTAAGGTCTATATCTTTAGAACTATGCACACAAATCTAGAACTTAACTAATGTGATAGATATCAAACACATTAAAAATGTTTTTTTTGTATTTTAAGTTTTCTTATATTATTATATCAAACACGTAAAGATCTTGGAATTAGATTCAACATAGAATTTAGAAAGCTAAAAAATTGTAGCCACCTGTACCACAAGGAGAACAACCAAACATTCTTGTTCCATATGGCATTTTGCAATGATATGAGAAGCATAATAGCATAGATTATTGCCCAAACTATCTCTAAAAACACAATCAACCTCAGTCGCAGTGTTAGACCAACTACCATCAACATTGACTTTGATCCAGCCAAAATTAGGAGGTTTCCACCTGAAAATAAGAGGCCTCTTGATAGCAGAAGAGGCAACACATTGTGCTTCACCCATAAAATTTCTGCTTAATTTATAATAGTGACATAAAATATAAGAAAGAGTAATGAAGGAGGAGGGGGAGAATTTTGGTACTTAAAACTATTTCTGCCCTTCCATAAGAACTAAATAATAGTCAGGAAAATGTTTAAGCTTGCTTTGAGCAAAAGATGAATCTTTCCAAATCAAGAGGATGTTTTTGACCACAAAAACCTGAGGCCAAACAACACCAAAATAATTGTCAATCATGCACTAAACATCTTTAGCATAGTGACATTCATAAAATAAAAGTGCATAATTCTCCTCATCACTAATACAAATGTAGCATTTATAAGCCAATCTTAGGCCTATTAAGTTCAGAACATCATCTAAAGGTAGCATAGATATGAAAAACCTCAAAAGGAAGAAAGACATGGAAGGGGAAATATCATTGCGCCAAATCACATTCCCCCAATCTCAAACAGAGAAAGTGTGTAAATTTTTATATAGCATCTTGGTAACAGATGCCTGTAAACTGAATTTTTACATACGGACATCCCTTTTGTTTTGATTAATAGGAATTTGAGCAACCCTTAATGCATTATTACCAACCATAGCTATTAGCTTATCAATGTCCCACGATCCATCTCTAGAAAAATCAGAAATCACATTATCATTTGTTTTAGCATCAGAGGGAGAAACATTGATCAAACACCATTGCTCATGCCAAAAGGAGACCTTCCCATCACCAATGTCCTAGTAAATCAAGTTATTTGCTACGGCTCTAGCATTAATAATAGACTTCCAGATTTTAGAATCACCAACCTTCCAAGAAACTAAAGATGGGTGAAAATGTTTATAAAAATTTTGATGCATGAATTGTGCCCAAAGAGAATCAGAAGCTCTATATTTGAACCACAACTTAAACTTGTTGATATGTGCAATGTGTTATGAATGCTTGAAACCAAGCGCTCCAACAAAGCGTGGTTTACAAATTTTATCCCAAACGACCAGCCCCTTCCTAGTCCCATCTCCAGACAAAAGGAATCTGTTAAACATGTTTTGCAAAATTTTAAAAGTGCTCTTCTTAAGATTCAATACTTGTAAAGCATACAAGGGTATGCTATGAAGCACACTATTCAACAGAGTTAATTTACCCCCATTAGAGAGGAAAACATTCCTCCAATCATCCATTTTTAATTTAATTTTAGTAATAACATCATCCATCTAAGTCTGTCTTCTCCTTCCTCTAAGAAGATTCACTCACAAACATTTTAGAGGCAAGGAATCAAATTAAAACCCATTAAATCAGTATCCCACATCTTTGTATCATTATTAACATATTTCCTAAAGTACATCATACATTTGGCCTGACTCAAAGTATGCCTAGAAGTGTATTGGAAATCGTTGATGTTAGCCATTAAAATGTTTAATGCAGGCTTAGAAGCATTTGAGAAAAGAATAACATTGTCAGCATAAGACAAATGACTAATAAGCATAGTAGATCTATGAGAGAAATTCATATTAGGATGTTGCACCTGCATTTTAGTTATTAATTGAGAGAAATAATCAAAAGCTATGATGAACATGGTGGGGGAGAGCGAATCACCCTATCTGATCCCTTTATTAGCAGAAAAGAAAACAATATGAGGTATCACTAATAAGCGCACTATAGTAATTATTAACCAGCCACCTTGTGATCAAGGAGATAAAAGCTTTATTGAAGCCTCTAGCTGTTAAGACATTCAAAATGAAACCCCAGCTTATAGTAGCATTGACTTTTTGAATGTCTAATTTTATCGCCATATTTGCACCTCTGCGGCTCAAATCCAAATCTTCAATCATTTCTTGAGCCAAAAGGATTTTATTAGTGATTTCCCTACCCTTAATGAAAACAGATTACTCAGGGGCAATACTAGCAGGTAGATGTAATCATAGTCTTGCAACTATCAACCTACTAATAACTTTAGAAATAATGGAATTAAGAGAAACCAGCCTGAAGTTCTCCCATCTATTCTTCTCATTAGATTTAGGGATGAACACAAATAGATCATAAGAGAAAAACTTATCTGGACTGTCTCCAAGATAAAAAATCTGGATTACAAGGGTACGTCCTTTTAATAATCTCCAAACAAGTCACATAAAATTTAGAAGTAAACCCATTTGGCCGAAGAGCTTTATTTGTGTTGATATCTTTGAAAGCATTAAAAATATCGTATTCCGTTAGAATATCAGAGAGTTCCAAACCAGCAACATAATCTTTATTTTCTTCAAAAAGTGTAACATAAACAGGAAGCACCTGCATATTAGTACCAAATAAGTAAGAAAAATATTGCACAACATTATTACCAATCTCTTGCTCTCCAATAATATCATTCCCCTGCTGAGAGAAAATCATAACGATAGTATTATGCTTCCTTCGGTACTTGATGGTAGCATGAAAATATTTTGTATTTTGATCACCACAAGTAAAGGTTACATCATTATCTTTTTGATGCATAAAATTCTCTTCCATAGTAATGGCATCGAGAAGAGATGCATGAGTAGAAGCCACCTCCTCCATCATTTTCGGGCACCTATCCACCTGAACCTCCAGGTGGTCAACCAATTTCTCAGCCTCAATGACTCTATTATGAACATTACCAGAAACTTGCTTATTCCACCTTTTAAGAGCTTGAGCAACCTGTTTCTGTAATTGCCAAAGTATGTAACAAGGACTCCCAGCACATTGAAAACACCAATCATTCTTAATCAAGCTTAGAAAAGAATCATGTGGAGACAAAAAATTAAGAGATCTGAAATTATGAGCAGTAGGTTTGTTAGTGAAATCAAGAGTAAGCTTATTGGGGTTATGATTTGATGAGGCATGGCTTAAATGCAAGACTCGTAATTGAGTAATACCCAATGAAAACATAATTGCTAAAAAAAAGATCTAATATCTGAGCCAATAAAACCCTTCTCCAAGTAAATTGATAACTAGAAAAACCTAAATCAAACAAACCAGCCTCCATGATATTGCTGCATAAATGATTCATGAGACTAATATCACAAGCCCGATCACCCCTCCTCTCCTCAAGCACCATAACCATATTTAAATATCCTCCTACCAAGCACTTCTCAGTAAAGGCCTCCTCCATACTAACAAGTTTGTTCCATAGTAACTATTTTTCATGTAAATTGGAGGTGGCATAAACAAAAGTTGCCCACCACTGAAATTTAACCAACTGAAAATGAGTAAGAACATATTGTTCATCATCTGCAATTATGGAGAAGATAACATATAATTTCCAAAACACCCATATTTTGTTACTTTTATTGCAAAAGTAACTACAATGCTTAAACTTTCTAAAATTTTATCCTATGCACAAAAACCAAAGGCTCCAAAATTGCAAAATGTAAATTTTATGAACCCTGTTCAAATGCTTCAATCTATTAAGGGACATAGAAATAGGACTCCCCTAATAATCAAAATAAGGATATTAAACATGTTTTCTTAAGCCAGCCCTCCTAGTAGATCTAAGAGGCGTGCTAGAGTAAACACCATGCCTTCTAACTAGATACCCATCAGAATAATAATTTCCCTCAGGTAAAATGTTTGCAACATTTACACTAAGCATCTCATTATTCCATTTCTTCTTCTTATTATGTGCTTTTTGAATTTGCCACACATTTTTAAATCTTTGGTTGCTTCCTTAACATGATATGTAAAACATTAACCAACACAAACCTTCTCTCCTCTAGTAGCACATGATTAGTCAAAAGCTTTACCTCACCTAGATCCCCTTCTATTGTTGAGGATGAAGCCAGCCTTCCAGACGAAGGCCCTACTCCAACCACAATCAAAGTAGGGAGCTTTGCAACATTAGAATTTAATTGAGATATTTGTAAAACATGAAAAAAAGGAGCTAGGTTAAAATTATAAATGGCAGGGAGCATAACATCTCCATGGACAGGTGAACCACCTCCATTAGTATTTAGATTATCTTGCCCAACATCAGAGGAAATCCCAAATTCCCTTATATTAGTAACATTTAAATTGGTATAGACAATATTATTTTCATCATTAAGCATAGGATTGTTCACCACCATATTTTGCAAATCAACATTAATGATCTGCTCATCATGTATAGATTGAGGCTACTCAACAACAGTTGCATTCCCATCATCGCCATGCCCATTATTTTCTATTCTCCTATTATAATATTTAAATTTGTGGTGCAAATGGTAACAATGAGATGTGGCAAGCCCAAACATATGACAATGTGAATAATACTAAGAATGCTGCTAGATTTCAACACTTTGCCAATAACCCTGAATGGCAGAACCTATCAAGATTTCATCACAAAAATGTTGGGTAATATCTCTTTCTACCAAACACGAGCTTCCAAAGGATGTGTAAGTATGAAAGTAAAATGATCCATTTTAAGAGGGTTGTCATAGGTAGCAGCAAGAGAGAGTAAAACCTCATGATTAAAAAGATGAAACTTAATACCCGAAAAATGTAACTAAACTGAAAAAACAGGAGGTTTAGTCTTAGGATCAAAATCAACTACCCATTTAAGAAGTTTCATCAACCGATTTTCTATCCTCATCATACATCTAGAGAACAGACGAACATAATCTTCATCACTAGAGAGCTCAATCAAGATATGCCTACCTTTAAACAAACCAATCTTCCACCACCCCTTAAGTTTCATAATTTCAACTACTTCCAAATAACTTCAAGAGGGGGACGCCCACAAATAAATTTTCCAATCAACGCAAGTCTATAGAAGGAAGATAAAATGTTTATTTTAACATCAGACATGAACATGACAAGCTTACCGTTATTCTTCCCCAACTTTCTAATGAAAGTATAATCAACCCCCATAATCAAAGACTCGTGAAACACTTGTGGAAATAGAGAAGAATTACCGTACCCAGAGGATCCCCCACCTCCATCCAACACAACATCCACAAAAATACAAGTGATTGGGATTCTAGCACCACAAACAAAGGAAAACAAAAAATAGAAAGATCTCACTAGCGAGCGACCTCCATAGTTTAAGGGAAGCGATAATCGCCAGAGCGAAGAGGAACCCTAACCATCACCATGTTGATTA
>NEWO01001919.1:30922-46210 GCA_003013225.1 Phalaenopsis aphrodite
CGGACAGCACTTCAGGATATGAATAGCGGGCTGAGTCAGCAAGCTAAGTGGACGGCGGCGTCCAACCACAGCGCGCCATGCATGCGTTCGGAGCCGTCGTAGGTTGAGGTGGCACGCGCGGTTTAAATAGAAAAATAGGGGTATTTTCTTATTTATTTAATCTTCAAAACTTCAAAAATACATAAATTTGTGTAGAAAAATCACAAAAATAAAATAAAAATACTCTCTTGCTCAGTGAACAGAGGAGAACAATGTTGAATAATTTTAAAGTCCCTTTGATGCATAAAATATTTTTAATTAATTAAACACTATTTGGAATCATTTGATTCTCCATGCATACTGACACATCACCTTGGCTTGAAATTTAGACAAGTTGTACCTCTGTCAGGGGAAGTATTCTATGATTTTTCCAAAGTCAGAGAAGGTCCTTAAACAAAGACCCATATTTTTCAAGTTATTTCACATCATTTCTTTAAAATAATCATGGAAATTAGCATATTAGTTATTAAATCCAAAAAAAATTTTGGAAGGTCCACCATGACCAGAGAAACCTTTGAAAATAATTTCATGGGCCATTTAAAACATCCTTAAATTTTCCAAATATTAAATCACTAAGATAATTAATTTTAAAAAATACAAACATTTAAATGACTTGATTTTTAACCTCCACTGTGATTTATGATCCAGGGAACTTATCATAAAAGTTTCAAAATATGTTGAGTTCATTTGATAACTTAAATTAATTTTTAAAGATAAATATCACTTTTAACATTTAAATGATTTTTAAAAATCAAAATATAACTCAAAAAATTCTGAAATTTTGTTTTTTGAGTTATCTGTGATGAGAGGTATTTTCTAAAAATAAAATTATATTTAAAATAAAAACTTAATTTTTGGTCTATTATAAATATTTAAATAATTAAAAATTAATAAAAATCATAAAAAAAATAAAACTCATGGAAATGTTCTAATTTATTTCTTAATCACTTAAGAAAAATTAGAATTTCAAAGCTTAAAAAATAATTTTTTAAAAGGCTAAAAATGATTTTCTAAATTATTTCTTAGTTTTTTTCCTGATTTTCTAAATAAAGATATTGAATTTCAGAGCTTAAAAAATAATTTTTAAAAGGCTAAAAATGAGTTTTCACTAGAATAATCACAATAAATCAAGAAAAAATCAGAAAAATATAAAATTTGCTCCTCTGAGTTCTTTGACCTTAGAGATATTTTTCAAAAATACAAAACTTAATTTTCACAACCTAAAATATTTTATTTTTATTAAATAACCCAGAACTTAAAATAATTCTAATAAATCACAACAAATTCAAAAATTGTGAAATTTGATCCAAAGGCTTCTCTGGTCCAGTTCTACCTCCAGTAAAAATTTCAAGGGATTATAATTTACTTTGGTCAAGTTAGGAATTTTTTTTGAAAAATCCTATTTTTGCATTAAAATAATTATATAAATTAAATTAAATTTTGAAAAATCACATTTTCTCCTCTGATGCCTCAATTAACCCATGAATGAGGTATGATAAAAACTTCAAAGTCATTTGAATTGAACTTGACAAATTATGAAGTGTTAGAGCCTTAGGGGCAAATGTGTAATTTTGGAAATTTTGCCTTAATTAACATTTAGGCTTAACTCAAAGAGGGAAATGGGTAACTTCTAATCTTAATCAATTTATTTGATGCTTGAAACACAAGGGGTTAATTGGTATAAACCAATCTCACTTTCTTAATTAAGATTAATAAATTTCTAAATTATTTAAGTTTGGAAGTTTATTAGAATTAAATGATCCTGAACTTAGGGGTATGACTTTTGAAGTTAATAATTAATCAAGTTAATAACCCTATCTTGAATTTCAAATAGAATCCAAATCATGAATCATGACCACATAAAGATTAACCTTTTCAAAACTAATTAAGACACTCACCTAGGTCTTAAGAGCTTAGTGGTGACTAAAGCTAAATCAAAATTGACTAAATAAGGATTAGAGAAATAAACATAATTAAATCAAACATCTTTGAAACACCACTAAGCTCAATTAGTATTAAAATTTGGCTAAGTGTTCAAATTACACTAACTTGCCTCTTTAAGGGTCTTCACCCACATAATTTTTAAATTAAATGATAAATGATAATTACCCTATTCTTAGGGATAATTGAGACATCAGGGTTCACTGAGTAATAAGGGTATTTACAGGATGAACCATTAAGCAACATAATGAGTTTAGATGGACTCGAGGCTTTTCACTAGTTGGTGAGAGAGAGGCATGGACCTGCTTCCCCTCTTAACTTGTTGGATACCTCAGAGGCCTATTAAACTTAATATGCTTCGCTCAATGAAATCATCCTTAATTAAACTTTTAAGGACTCACCAAGATATAATATAGGGTTAAGAAAACTACCAAAATTTTACCTTTCTTGCTCTTCATAAACTGCTTTAACATGCATTTTAAGTTTCAGGTGGTGGAACAAGAAGACTCGCCAGGTACACTTTTACAGTTTATAGTACCGTCTTTTTTCTACCTTTTCCTTTCATGTTTCATGCTTGCATAAACTTGCATGTTAACCATAACCATAACCCAAAACCAAGATTAAAAATTAACCAAGATAAAATTCACCACCACAACATTCAAAATATAAAACAACTCAAAATTTAATCACAAACATCACATAAAACTACAACTTGAACTAAATTAAGACGTCTCTATCGGATGATCGGGAATCCCTCGGAGGAGGTAACCTACGGTTGCTAACGAGGCTTTCCACGATTTAAATGAAATTATGGAACTCATTAAGTTGTGTTTGATAAGTTCATTTGGACTAAGTAAATCTAATAGAAAATAATGATGCCGGAACGAGGGAACCGTAGGATCCTAACCGATGTCGCTTTAATCAACTTTAATATGCCCTCTATAAAATTTAAAGAACTTCAACCATAGGGCCACCTGATTTGATATTATAACTTGACACACTAGATAACTCAAACTCATTGCGGCAAGGAGCTTGGAGCTAGCTTGGTGGGCAGCACGACCATCTTAAAAAGCAAAACTTGACCTCCCCAGCTAAACCAACCTTCCTTCCTTAGACTTAAACAACAAAGCCATAGGACTTTGAGGTCGCTTGCTTATGCAACGTAAATCCTCATCTTATCTTTAGGCCTTTGTGTATCCCTGCTATAGAATATAAGCCCAACTCGTTTTAGGATTCCGAGGTTGTCATTTGTCACGACCTAAATCCTCACATCTTCCAGGCTATTTGTGTGATTATTTCATAGGAATGTAAGCCCTAACTAATAAAATTGGCAGGATGAAACACCTAAATATTTCTCCTCAAAACTGAAGCCAAACATTAGGACAGCTTGGGAAGTCACCGAGGTTTGCCTCTGGATCCATGACATCCCCTAGTTCTTCGTCCTTTGGATTCTACAATAAAATGTTCCAAATTTTAACCAATCCCCTTTCACACCTCTACGTCTGATTTCATTGAAGAGTTCTACCCTTTGAAATTCCTTGAAGATAACTTTTTCTTGATTTTTATCGAGAGACTTCTTAGGTGACTTTGGTCATTTAGGATGTAATTAACTATAGGGGTTTGCCCTTATAGGAAGCATGTCCGAACCCAGCTTAATATAAACCCTATTTAATCCTTTATATTAAATAGGGGAACTTGTTGGCAAATACAAAGCCTCATCCTCATTTCTTGTGTTTATCCTTCGGGATAGATACATGATTTAAGGTATAGTGCTCTTTCATTTTAAACTATGGAAAATATGTGGTTAGTTTGATTTCATACTTCAACGTCCTTCCGAAGCAGGCGATGGGATTTCGATTCCGGTGGCCGACAGCTTCTTACGGGCAACCCCACAAACCAACCCGAAATAACGCTGATAGCTTCTGGCGACTCCGCTGGGGACAAGCTTTTCTCTCCATATAAATCAAGAAATATTATCTTCACACATCAATAATATGTCCATGTCCCTCTTGGACCAAATTACCCTTCTTCCGTTGGCATACTTTACCCATTTCTATCTTGGGAAAGTACAGCTAACTTCTTGGACTTTAGGACTAGCTGTTCAACCATCTTTAAAGAGAGGGGTTTAGAAGGCCTTTAAGCACTCTTTAAATTTTCATGTGGGGTCGGACCCCCAATAGGTATGTCTGTGGACTAATTCCACCTGGTCATTTTTTGCCACAAATTTGGTCATGCACTGAGTCCTAAAATTTTTCACAACTCCCTTCCACATTTGGTTTGCTACTTCACAAATTAAACCAAATCGTGTTGTGTTGCGGGCACTTTGAAATATTAATTAAATTTTACAACTTTTTAAGTAAAGATGTTAAAATTACCTGTAAATTAAAACCCGCCCGGTCTACATATTAACCTTTATTTTAAGTGCTCAAACTAAAAATTACAAGGTTTTCAGCCATATAGCTAACCCTAAAACTTTCTATTTTAAAGCTCGCTGCGATGGCTTACCCAACGCTGACCTTTTCTTGCAACCTGCCAACGGTCCGCAACGCCCATAACGTCACTCCCACCATCAAGTTCGAAGCTGGATTTGAAGACCTCGAGGTTATCCTCGGGAAAGCACCGTTTTTGGAAATGAAGATCGCTGCCCCGGAAGTTCAAGAGCAGTCTGCATAATTCAGTTTGAACTGCCCTCAGGATTTCCCTGCCGGTAAGAAGGCTAAAGCTGTCGTCATCAAGCCTACTATCCCTGCTACTGCTAAGGGAAAAGAAGTGATGGTCATTGAAAACTGGACTGAAGGATAAACTATTCTGCCACCCGTGTTTGAGATCGGGTCAAGCTCAAGGACTGTACCACTGACCCGAACTCAAAGGAGGAACCGTAGCAAGAAAGTTTGGAGGGCCATCAAAGCCCAGACTCCTGAGAACACACCTGGTGAGGAGGAGCCTCTTCAAGTTGAAGAGGTATTACTAGAAATTTACTCACTCTTACGAGGGAGTAGATTCCATCCTCTGACAGATACTGATGGATATGAGAGTATCCGGAAGATTGCTGCCGCATTACCATCACCTCATGGACATGGTGAGGAGGGAAAGAAATTCATCCCCGTTACCCGAGTTAGCGCAGTCTTCAGAAGGCTTGCTATTAAAGAAGGATGTTCTGTTAGTGAATTACTTAAACAAGTGGGACATGCAATTTCCCTTCATATGAAGAATAAAATTTTGAAGGATATTAAGTTCACTAGAAAATCTCATAGGTCGACTATAAAGTCACCTACCCGTGTTCCCGTCTGGCTCCGTTTGGGAAACTGAGACGATACTGCTATGGTCACCACGGATCATACCACCACCAGAACCGCAGGTCACCGACCGATTAAGTCAAAACTGGGTCTGAGAAGTTCACCCGTTATTCCTGCAATAATGGAAAGAAAGACAAGACAATTACCTGACATTGTAGCCGGTCTACACCACGGGGAGCATACCTTCCTTCGACATACCGATGTCTCTACTAAGACGTCCCGTCCTGAGGCATCATCTTCAAAGAAGAAGAGGGTATGGGTACCTAAGGTCGCTACACCGATACAGTTCAGTGAGCCTGCAGGACAGGAAGTAAAACTAATGCCTGAAATATCTGACATCATCACGACAATAGCCAGCGAGATGGAGGAACAAGTTAAGGATTTCCATCAAGGTCCTCCAGATCTTAAAGCAATCAAGGAATCGATAATTGAGGAAAAAGTTGAGAAACTCAGGATCGAGATTTCTGAGTTGGCTCGAGAACACAGAGTTTCCGTCAATAGTGACAACGAGGATTTTGATTACAATGATTACTTGAAGGAAGGTTTCATGGATGTCCATGTGATCAAAACCAGAGCTACCACTTCTGCACGTAAGGCTCAACCTCATATTGAAGAGAACGTCGTAGATGAGCTGCGTAGGGTTATCCTCCTCACGGATGAGCAAGTTGTTCTACTGGAGAAAAGGATAGAGGAGATGAGTGCAGCTATGACCGCCATGGCCACCATTCAGAGGCAATCACAACCACCAAGATTGGCTTCTTCAGAGATTAATCAGCCAAAAATCATACACATCGCATATGAAAGAAGGGAGGCTACTTTGACAGACAAAGAAGAACAACCGAAGAAGGATTCTCCATCACATGCCATGCCAGAAAAAGAGTTCAAGCAAATGGTTGAACAAGTACGGGATGCCTTAGCCCAGTCCAAGGGCAGTGCATCAATTTTAAAGGGTAGACCTTACTCAAAGGAGTTTGATATCGTGCCTTTCGCCAAGGGTTTTGTGACCCCAAACTTCAAGATATTTGATGGGACTAGAAATCCCAGACAGCACATAGCACATTTTCGAGCCAATTATGGAAACACAAGGAATAACAAAGCTCTACTGGTACGCTGACCTGCCTAATGGGTCAGTTAAAACATTTTCTGAGTTGGAACAGTTATTTGTGAAAAGATTTGTTGGGGCGCAGCATCATGTGTCTATTGGAGAACTCATGATAGAGAAGTAGAAGCCTAGTGAAACCTTGACAGACTATATTTTCAGGTGGAGAAACCTTAGCAGGAAATGTGAACCTCAGCTACAAGAACATCAAGCTATTGAGATTCTACTCAAAATCATTCATGGGCCAGTAGCTTTCATGCTTAAGGGACTCACCATCAAATCCTTCGAGAAGCTACTCAGTAAAGCCAGCAGTCTTCAAGAAGAAATGAAGCACATGGAGCCACATGAAAAGGCTAAGGTGACCACAGTGTTCGAAAAGAAACCAGGGGTAGTCACAACTGTCGACAAACGAAAGCAACTGATAAAGATATATGAAGATCATCGCCAGTCTTCGCCACAGTACCCTCAGAAACAGAGCCGTCAATCCAACTAACGGCCGTCTCAGGAGGGATCACCTCGAACCGCGGGTAAAAGAATATCCCTGTTAGAGCGATAGAAAGTTGTTTACTCCTTCAAAGATGAAGTTGTACCTAAAATATTCAAAAGCTCGATGAAGAAACCAGAATTCAAACTATCTGATCTAAAGAAACCCGAAGAGGTGGATAAGAAGAATGAACCAAATTATTGCCCGTAACACCGGTTACTTGGACACACTATAGACAAATGCTTCATCTTTAAAGACTGGCTCAGGAAGAACCTCAAGGAAGAGAACATAACAATCCCGAAGGAATATTTGAGATAACCTGAAAAAGGTTCCATAAACATGATATTAGCTGAGTCAATCTCCCCAATTGATCCATATGTAGGAACAGATGGATGGAGTACAACTTGGGATGAACTCAAGAAGGTCCTCAATCAGATATAGGATTCATCGAAACAAGCTTCTACAAATACCGAAGAAGGATGGAATGAGGTATGGAGCAGATCGTCCAAGAAGATACGGAACAAGCTACAGTCTACATCAAAACAAGCCTCCATTCAGAGTCTGCAGCATACCGAGCCCGAGATGAAGATTTCAACAAAAAATTCATCATCATCAAGAACAAAGAACAAGAAAAAGAAAAGCGTCACTGCCAAGATTTATAGCATAGGGGGTAGGATAGGGNCATCATCAAGAACAAAGAACAAGAAAAAGAAAAGCGTCACTGCCAAGATTTATAGCATAGGGGGTAGGATAGGGCCTGCATCTACTAGATTGGTTGTCTCGGATTCGGGGAAGAAAGTCCTCGAACCCTTGACATTGTATGATTATCTTTTTGTCCCTCCGGGGTCTTATGAATATAATGGTTGTGATTTCGGCTACGTTTTGACTATTTCTAGTAATAATGTGACTGATTATGACCAAGCTAATTGCGATCTTGATCCCCAAAATGATCCTCAAATCGTACTTGAGTCCGAAGAACTTGTTGTCAAGTCCAAAAAAGACATCAATGATATCGCTTACAGCAGCACCGATAACGAACAACCAACTCTCGAGCGACATGGTACACCGCTCGCCATCAACTTAGATCTCTCCGACAAAGAGGAAAAGACACCGGAAGATTCCACAATGATATCTCAAAAAGAAGAAATGACAGAAGTCAACTTAAGGAGCGAAAGAGTATTACCACCAAGAACTGCTCCAACAGACAAAGGAAAACAAATAATCACCCGAGAAGAGATACCCCCACCTCCGCCAGTGGAAGAACCACATAATCAAGACAAAATCGGAGGATCATACAAAGTAGACTACAATTTTCTAGCTCATCTTAGAAAGTTGTCTGCCCGACTAAGCATCTACGACACTCTGATCCTGTCAAAAGAGATAAGAGAATCTCTTGTTATAGCTTTGCTAGATCCAAAAATTTGCTTAGCACATTTGGCTAGCACATCCTCAAATGAAGTTTGCTTGTTGAGAGAACAGTCAGGGGTAACCTTACAGATGAAGACTTGCTGCTCAGTACCGCCGACCACAACCGTCCGCTCTACATCTCCGTCAACTTTGGCAGATTTGTGTTATCAAGAGTTTTAGTGGATCTTGGAGCATCTCTTAACTTGATGAGTCTATGGACATTAGCATATTTGGACTTTGACATTCAAGAGCTCATCCCCGATAAGATGATGTTAAGAGGATTCAACCAAAAGGGAGAAAGAGCCCTTGGATCAATTTCATTACCTATGAAGGTTGAAGAACTTGTAACAACAGTTAAATTTCATATCATCGACGCAGAGACCTCTTTTAACGCTCTATTGGGTTGATCGTGGATTCCTGAGCATAACATGGTTCCATCATCCTTACACTATTGCATTAAATACTGCAAAGATGGTCAAGAAAATTGCATCAAGGGAGATCTACAACCATTTTCAATGCATGAAGTTGGTATCCTTGAAGATGCTGCTTACTACGCGCCTCCAAAGAAGATTGTCTTCTCGCGCAAAATTTTGACAAACAAAGATAAAGATTCAGAAGGATCAATAAAGGAGGCCAGACAACTCCGCTTCAACAACCTTCTTCCACTCCCTTACAACGAGTTGGTGGAGGTTCTTCTAATTCACGCACCTGAGGTCGAGGTAGGGGACGCGGACGAGGAAAGATCAATTTAATTGTTGAACAGACTAGGCCAACTATCAACATTGGTGATGAAGACAGTTCTGAAGATGAGGTGATGATGACAAAGCAGAAGAAGCCTCAATATGAGATATCCCTAGAAGATATAGAGAAGAATGAATATGAAACAATGTATGATCGGATAAACCACTATGTGGATACTATGACCCTCACTCCAATTCTCCCTCAAAAGGTCAAGCGTTTAGAGGTCAAGGAAGTCTGTAGTGTTGGTTCAAAGCCGATCAAATTTTACCGTGCTTCTACCGCTATTGAGCTTGAAAAACATGTAAATTTTGATGTTGATTCTAATGAATTAATAGAATTGCCTTTTGGTTACTTCTCGCCTTGTGTTCAAAAGTTAATTCAACAGGGAAATTTACCAAAACAAATGCCAAAAGATAAATTTCAACTCTTTGAAAAATTGTGGAATACTAAAAGACGAGCTCCCAATTCAAAAGAAGGTCTCGGATTTGGTATAGTTGGACCAGTCTATGATTCTAAATTTTGCATGGTTGTTACTAATGAGTCCGGAAAAGATTGTCTCGATGTAGAGGATATGATTAACTAAAAGAAGATGCTCCACCAGAATTTGAGGAAGAAATTAAATCCATTATCGATGAATTGAAAGAGATTAACCTTGGGATTGAAGAACGACCCCGACCTACATTTATAAGTTCTCTACTTGATGACAAAGAGTCTGAAGAACTGGTCAAACTATTAGCAGAGTTCAAAGATTACTTCGCATGGAGCTACGATGAAATACCAAGTCTGTCAGTAGAGGTTGCAGTCCATAAACTTGGGGTGGACAAGAATGTAACCCCAGTAAAACAAGCTCCAATGAGAATGCGCCTTGAAATAAAACAACAAGTCATCGCCGAGGTAAAGAAATTGATAGACGCCAACTTTGTTAAAGAAGAGCGGTACCCTATGTGGTTAGCCAATATTGTACCTGTTAAAAAGAAAAAAGGACAGATCTGTGTTTGTGCTGACTTCAGAGATTTGAACAAAGCATGTCCAAAAGACGAGTTTCCACTACCTATATCGGAAATGATGGTGGATATCGCTTCAACACATGAAATTTTCTCCTTCATGGAAGGATCGGCTGGGTATAACCAAATCAGGATGGCTCCCGAGGATGCAACGCTTACAGCTTTCAGAACACTGATTGGAATCTTCTGCTACACAGTGATGCCGTTTGGCCTAAAGAACGGCGGAGCAACATATCAGCGTGCAATCACAAAGATTTATTACGACCTCATTCACAATCAAGTAGAATGCTAAGTGGGCGATTTGGTCATCAAAAGTAAACCGAAAATAAACCATTTGTACGATTTGAGGATTGTATTTGAATGGTTATGACGATATAACCTTAAAATGAATCCCTTAAAGTGCGCCTTCGGTGTCACCTCCAACAAATTTCTAAGATTCGTTGTCAGTCATCAGGGGATCGAGATCGACCCGAATAAGATTAAAGCTATCTTGGAAATGCCTCCCCCAAAAACCTTGAATCAGTTACGTTCCTTCTAGGGGAAGTTGGCATATCTCAAATGCTTTATTTCTAATCTCTCAGGTAGGTGTCAGCCTTTCTCAACATTAATTAAAAAGGACGCCAAATTTATTTAGGAAGAAAAATGCCAGCGGGCCTTTGAGGATGTTAAACAATATTTAATGACACCTCCTATTTTGGCAGCCCCTATCCCAGGGAAATCGTTGATACTTTATACCGCGGCTTTGGATGACTCTCTTGGTGCCCTCATAGCCCAAGTCATTGAGGAAGGAAAAGAAAATGCTCTCTACTACTTGAGTCATCGTCTAATGCCGACGGAGATAAGGTATCCACCTATTGAAAAGCATTGTCTGACACTAATTTTCGCCGCTCAAAAGCTAAGACATTACATGCTTTCTCACAAGATTACCCTAATTTCGAAAGTTAATCCATTGCAATATTTGATGACCCAACCAACACTCTCCGGACATTTAGCAAGATGGTCAATGATCTTATTGCAATTTGATATAACTTTTGTTACCATCCGTACTATCAAGGGACAGATTTTAGTAGACTTTCTCGCTGCACACCCACTGCCAGCTGGGTCCTCTCTCAACGACGAGTTACCAGACTAGCAGATACTACAGATGGAATTTTCCAGTAGGCATTACTGGGAAATGTACTACGATGGTGCTTCATCAACCAGGAAAGACAAGGAATCAGGCACAGTTATACCAAGCAAGGCAGGGATCAGTTTAATCTTTATTACGCCAGATAAGGGTATGTTGAGGTTTTTGTACCACCTGTCGGAGCCATGTACCAAAAATGAAGCACAATATGAAGCTTTAATCATCAGATTGGAGTTGGCGATTTCAATGGATATAACGAACATTTCCATTTATGGTGACTCTCAACTTTTCATCCAGCAAGTCGTCGGACAATACAGAATTCTAAAACTAACATTAGCAGAATACCATTTGTATGCGATGAAGCTCCTGGAGCAAATTCCTGAGGTGACTTTCTACCAGATTCCTTAGGGAGAAAAAGCTCATGCTGATGCTTTAGCAAAACTCGCTAAAGAAATAGCGTGTCCCCTGGAGGATTCCATCGAAGTCACGGTGCAAGGAAGACAAGTCTTGTCTCAAAACGACTTCAAAACTCTACACAAGCTTGGAAACAAAGAAACAATAAATACAGCTGCAGACATCAACAAGGATTGGCGCAAGCCATTAATAGAATATTTGCATACTGGGAAGCTGCCGGAGGACAAGTCTGAGGCACACCACATCATAAGAAGGTCCATGTCTTACGCCTTGGTGAGAAATGTTCTCTACAGAAGATCGTTCGACCAAATGTGGCTATGGTGTTTGAGCAGAGCCAAGGCACAGAGTATTGTCAAAGAAGTACATGCCAGATTGTGTGGCGATCACCTGTCAAGGCCAAAAATGAAAATGAAGATCAAAAGACTCGGATATTATTGGCCAGCAATGATGTCCGATTGCATGGATACAGCCAGAAGATGCACCAATGCCAAGTGCATGGGGTGGTCTTACACCAGCCTCCGAATGTGCTACACCCAACTGTTGCCTCGTGGCCATTCGAGTGTTGGGGCACAGACATAATAGGTCCGATAGACCCTCCATCTTCTAAAGGACACAGATTCATACTTGCCGCTACAGATTACTTCTCCAAATGGGCAGAGGCAGTACCGTTACGTGAGGTTACGACACAGCACGTCCTTCAATTTTTCAAAAGCCAAATCGTCTACCGTTTCGGAGTACCGCGAAGAATAATCTCTGACAATGGGACAGCTTTTAAAAGTACGAAGATCAACAATTTCGTCAGAAGACATGGGATAGATTGGAGATACTCTACAATTTACTATCCCAGAGCAAATGGTCTGGCTGAAGCTTTCAACAAGACACTGGTACAGATTTTGAAGAAAACACTGGATGAAAATAAAAGGGATTGGCATAACAAGCTGTTAGAAGCCTTGTGGGCCTACCAGATGACTTTCAGGACTCCCACTCAGTGTACACCTTATATGCTCGTGTACGGGACCGAGGTCGTGCTACCGCCAGAAATCCAGACATCATCCCTCAGAATCGTCGTTGCCAACCAACTTACAACAGAAGAAAGCACAAAACTCAAGCTTGAAGAACCGGAGAGTCTCGAGGGAAAACGATTGGAAGCACAGCAACATTTGGAGCTCTACCAGGCAAAGATGGTACAAGCCCATGACAAATTGGCCTGCCCAAGGACATTCAAAATTGGTGACCTCGTACTTGTGCTCAAAAGACCTATTCTTACTCACCGAAAAGTAGGTGTGAAATTCGATCCAACTTGGGAGGGACCATTTGTCATTAAAAAGGTTTATATATGAGGAGCCTACAAGTTAGTGGACTTCCGGGGTGAAAGACCCATGCTACCGATAAATGGACGATACCTGAAAACCTATTACGCAGCCTGATGCCGCCTGCCTCCGCTTGCCTTTATTTGCTTTGCAACTTTGAAACTTTGATTGTTTTAGGGTTATCTATATGGCCATATGTCTATGATCGGGTCCAAATTTTGTAATTAATCTCATGTATAATGAAAATTTTGAGAAAATTTTTGAGCTTCACACGTTCTCCTTTCTACTTTTGGATTTAAATATTCCATTAAATTAAAACAAAACTCACACATAAAATTAGTAATCATTTTCATCAAACAAACAAAAATTTACTTTAATAAATACTCTATTTTGTTCTTGTTCATGCCAAACTTTGGCCCACTGACGTTTCTTTCTGTCGTCTGCAGAAAAATGTCAAGACAGAGGCTGATTTTTGCCTTCCAGGACGGCTGGAACCTCGCACTGAATGAAGAGATGGTGCCACAAGGAGGTGTCATAGATTTTAACATGGATTTCAACCAGATTGATATGAACTACGACGGTCCTCTAATGGACATAGTCAGCAATTAAGATAAGAAGGGACTACCTTCACTGTTGAGGGTGACCATTCAAGACGATGTGTCACGTAAAGGTAAAAACGTGAAAGCAGAACAATATCCGATGGAGGGGCCCAGTCGATTGCCCTCCATGATAGCTACTCCAGCAAGGGGCTTAATAGCTACCCACAGTGAACAACTACCAAATACTCCACTTCGCAGGATGCAACGCAGAAATGCAAGCTGAAAGAAACAGAGAGCCTTTCTGCGATAGGAGCGCAAGCGCCAAAGAGACGTGAGCGGTTTTCTTACCCGCATTCCTGAGGGACATATCTACGATCCAGATCTGAGAGAGACTTCTGCCAGTCTGCCCACTACAAATGAAGAGTCAGGATTTGTGACAGGATCAGATGTGCCCCCTGTCCCAAATATCTTATGCAGAGGTTGCCCAACATGCAACGTCGAGATACCAGCCAGGAAATCAGTCACTGGCGCATTTGTAGAATGTCGGACTGTAACGTCATCTACAGCGTTTCTGTACCTTAGAAGAATACACTTCAAGCACCAACGAGTCTCAGACTCCAGATTTCGGGACAAATAAGCTGTATGTCCCACTAGGGACAGATCAGCGCGCACTACGGAGCCCAAGATCATACATCCCACTTGAGGCTGAATCTCATATTCTGGATCGGCCAGCACCGGTTTAGTTTCCTGCCGAGGCCCAGAGGAAGGAACGTCCCAGATAGCTGTGAACTCCCGGTATGGTAGAATACTACAAAATAAGCAAAGTAAACAAAAGAGAATTCGAGTTCAATGAAGAGGTTCAAGGAAATTTTATCAACATATTGGAGGGCCTGGAGATATATACCAGGGTTTTCTCTGAAATTGATGAAAGAAGCATTCCAGACTGCATCTTTGATTTAAGAGATAGAGGTCGAGCGGGCCTTCTCATGGAGAGAACATATTCCGATCCGAAGAAATGGATGCAGGGAAAGGGAAGAATCACCATCCAATGCGGCTGTTGCTACAATTTTACGAATGACAGACATGGGAATCCGCCTAGGATCCCTAGATACATTTCAGACCAAGTGGATCTGTTACCCGCATTTCCTACAATTTTACGAATGACAGACATGGGAATCCGCCTAGGATCCCTACAATTTTTCAATGCATTTCAGCATGTATTACATGATGTACCTTTTGAGGCATTAGCCTATATTTGATCTGTAGCATCTTTATTAAGGCAGATTAATGGAAATTTCTCTCAAGTTGTGCCTTTTTGTCAATTTCCTTTTTGTGCGATGGATGAAAACCGCGAACCATGCGATGATTCAGAGTTCCAATGAACAAAGAACGAAACAACAAACCTTCGACAACATAACAAAACACAAATGAAAGATAATCATAAATGAGTGAATAACAAAACAAATTTATTATCAACCAATTGAAATTAAAACTTTAAAAACACATTTTTGAAAAATCAATTGTGATAAAAAACAACAAGAAAATAAAACAAACCTGTTGAGTGGATACTTCCATTTTCAGAATTTCCTACTCTTTGTGTGCGCAGCACAACCATCGTTACCTACACTAACTTTGTGAACATCCTCGCAAAATTTCACATTCTGCACATAACTCCACAAAGCTCTATAAATCTTCTTCAAAATCAACCTTCTCACATAACACACTACTGCAAATTCAACATCACAACCTCTTTGTAAATTTCATATCAGATCTTCAAATCAGTACTTAAATCCTGATTCTCATATCTTTGAATTGATACCTACATTTCAATTCTCACATCTTTGAATTGATACTTACATTTCAATTCTCATATCTTTGAATTGACACC